>AWOL01S0059108.1:0-10198 GCA_000715115.1 Nicotiana otophora | reverse complement strand
CCCCCCACACACACACACATACACACACAATTTCACCATTATTTGTTATTACAAACACAAATAGAATAAATACAAGTCAAATTAGAACAATTGCAGGCCTAATACAATTATAAAATAACCCAGCGATGCATCTTGGCCTTCATATAGGCTTAGAACTCGATAAGGATCATACTCAAGATAGTTGTCAATATGCTTCAGATCCCAGTACCAAAACTAGCCCAATAGTCAGGCCCAAACGATAAAACAACTGCCTTAGTTTACCCAATGAATACCAAACCAACTATGAAATACAAGTAACAAATAAATACCAGGCCAGCTAAACAACCTTATGACTTAGGCATTTTTAGTCCTTAGCACTATAGCTAACAAAGAGCAGGGATTTCCAAACAACGACACACAAACAAGGTTACACAAAATCTCCTACATGCACATATGGCACACATAGAAACAGGTTCACAACGACATTTTTGAACATTATAGGATAGCAAAAGGTTCACTAAGCAGAAAGTCAAAGCAAACATGATCCAAAACTAATTATAGTGAGACTTTAGACATAGAATCCTTAACGTGGGAATATAGAAGAGTCTTGATCATAAATTAGCAAGTAGCATCTTTACATGAATGTCTTCAACATAGAAATCTAAAGAAGACATGGTCATGACTAATCTTGTAGCCAAACAAGCAAACGGATTGGCATGATTCAAATAGCCTACATGCATTCACTTGAGTCGACATGAAAGACTTAGCATTTTGAGATTATGGGCATACATCAATAATCATAAAGATGTCTTGGTGCAAAAATTCAATGCATGACAATGAACTCGTAATAGGAAGCAAATGCAGGATTTAGGTTTTGACATATGCTAGGCAAACTTAAGATAGTTAGAGGTCGATCCAATTAATTATACATAATAAACATATCCTAAAAAATCTAGACTTTGGTAGGTTTGATACTAGAGAACATTAGAATAACACTACGATGAATAGAATTACATACAAAGGCAACACAATATTAAAATCAAGCTGGTTCACAGAAGTTCAAACATATTATGATGCAGAACATGAACAGATGCAGAAAAATGAATAGAATTGCAAGAGTCAAGGGCACTAACCAGTTGCAAAATTAACGAGCAAAATAAATGAAGGGACTAGGTTTCAGCAGCAACTTAATTAGCAGTAGCCAAGAGAGGACAATGAGAACTCCAAAAACTGGTGGTTCAGAGTTCACACGAGCTTCGAATAAGCTCCGAGTTGTACTTGCACCAGAGGAAGTCAATGAGTCAACCGCAATGGCCTTGGCTTTCAGCCGGCCAAGAATCCAACAATTTCAGAAAGTATTCGAGTGTAACATCATGAGTGAGCGAAAGAGAGAGCAATGAATAAGGTCCCTTTTGGGGGAATTAGGGGTGGGGTTTATATAGTGCTCGATTAAGAAGACAAACAAGGAAATAAAATTAATCTGATTTAAACAAGGAACGGGAAAATCATGTGCGATTAGTAAGACAACCAACAAGGAAACAAAATCGGCTTTCAAACCTGACTTGGGGTTCAATGAATGCAAATTGGACTGTGAGTGCAAGCATAACGCCCTTTTCCATGTATATGGATGAGATATTGTCCAAATCTTGAAGATTGAAGTTGACCGGACCTGATTCTGAGAAATAGTAGTTGCCAAAATCGGACAAGTACTAAGTAACACCATAGTCGCGTAGATAGTAACGCGGTAACATAGATAAGGCAGGTGGATCATAGAAGGATCTCATTGTCTAGCCGGAATTGGAAAGGCATTAGGGATGAGGATGGAAGGGTTTCACAGGGGAGATGAGGGATATAAGAGCGTGTGAGGGCGGTAGAATAGAGGGAATGGGATTTGGGTTAGGGGGTTTAGGTAATTAAAATAGAGGGTTTGTTTGTGGGTCGTTGATCATCTGAGATCAACGACCAGGATTTAAAAAGTAGCGGGGCGGGTCAGTTAACGTGTTCGACGAGTTTTACTAAGGGGTAGTTTGGTTTTTGGGTGTCGCTGGGCCAAAGATTTAGGCCTATTTTTGGTTTCGGCCTTTAGCCTAATTTGGGCTAGAATTAAATATATGGAAACTAGTTTGAAAATAAATAAAAAATTGATAAAAGTGATAAAAATGTTGTTTTAAATATTAATACTTTTCATAAAAATAGAATTTAATTGTAAAAATATATAAAAAGGTTATTTTGACCTAAATAGCATAATGAAAACAATTATTGGAAAAATAGTGGCTATTATTGCAAATAGTATAAAATGCAAATTTTAATTATATAAAATGAAATAAAATATTATAAAGTATTCCTGGGGTATAAATAATTAATTTGGACAATTAATCACCCAAAAATAATTTTGAATAAGTAATTAATAAATAGTTATCAATTAAAATGCCAAAAATCAAATTTAAAAGCTTAAAAAAGGATAAAAATTATTTGTATGAACTTTTGTAATATAAATTTGATTAAAGTATAAAAGTAATATTTTGAAAATATATAGAATACTTTATAAAACATGAGAGAAAAATTGAGTATCAACAATATCACTTCATATTCATCAATATATGCCTTTTTCTTTTTGAATCTTGCTACAATGTCTGATGAGCGATAAATAAGGGTTGCATTATATTAGGGTGGTGAGGTTGTGGTGAAGAATAACTCGGTACACTATAGTTGTTCTCCACGAAGTATTATTAAGGTACCACTCATATTGGAGTACGACAGATTGGTATCTCTGATTTGTAAAAGAATGAGTGTGAGTAAATGTTCGGTAAATCTTAAGGTAATCAGAAGATATCGATATTCGCTTACTCTGAAAGGGGTTACTTGTTATGCTGAGTTTATTATCAATGATGGTAAACTCTACAAGTTTTTTTGAGGATTCCGGATGAACACTTGGATGTTCTTGTGTTAACAATGCTGGAAATGTACGTTAAGTGTGAAGACGTCAATAATGTTGATGTTCCGCAAAATAAGGCTAACACTCAACCATCTGGTGGTGTTTTTGGGGCTGTTTTATCCGAACACGTTCCGTATTAAAGAGTCTGGCCACATCTAAACTTATCTCTACAGGTTAATGAGGAGCGAGGACATAATCCTCAATGCAGCAACACAGAGGGTTGCTAAGTTTACAAAATTCACATGCCGAGTGGTAAATTTCAATTTTCCTTGTTGTAGTATAATTGTTCCTTTTATGTATCATAATCGTAATAACTCTTATATCTTTCATAGGGGTTACCGACCAGTTATGAATTTTACAAGTTATCAACCAACCAATAGTTGGAATATACCTACTTTTGGAGGGGTGGATCATGTTAGTCTATCATCGAGTCATCAACAACTTGATAATGTGCATCATGTTCTATCTACAAATTATTAATGGTAAGATAAGAGATAAAGTTAATATATTGTGTTGGGTTGACTCTGAAATACTCATTATTTTATTAGTTGTGCAGCGAAAACGAGCAACATAACGGTCTTGTCCTAACACAGTTGGGCGATGATGATATATTGAATCGGGATATGGCATATGCACAGAGTGAGTAAGATGATAGTGATTGTGACAACAACACTGATGATGAGGAACCATATTTCACAGATAAGAGTGAGAACCACACCCCATATTTTTGTACATGAGAGGACGTCGTAAGTCAATTGATGTAAGCTCAAAAATGAGATCATCTTTGAAAGTACATAAAGTAAGTTAATCATGTTACCTTGTAGGTTACAAAATTTAATATCATGAATAAAATGTACCACGGGGGTTGGAAGGCTTAGAATCTAAACGAATGGAAGAAACTAAGTTTCAACAAAAGTCGACAAGTTGGGAATGTTATAACATGTACTTTTGGAGTGAGACTAGGGTGCTCGATATAATAAGTAGGTTATGTTTTGAGTTATTTTAGTTGTATGACAGTCGTGTTTTATGTTTTGAAGTTAAGCGAGTTATGGAACAAAAGTTGGCAAAGGTCATCACAAGATACATTCATTAATGTGCTGAAAATAGGTCAAATGTAGATGCACTGTTCTCCCAATGTACCTGGAATTACTGGATGATCCACCTACCAAATTCAACATCTATGAGTATAGTTTCTAACGCATTAAAACATTTTTCAATACAACATCTGAGTAGATAGATATTCACATTTTTGCGAGACCGCGTAGACAGCCCTATGGGACCCACTTGGTCGGTGGCCGACCTTCACCTATTGTTATCTCATTTATGGGATGAGCTTCGCTCATTTTTCGACCTACTTCCATACTAACACTCTCCAAAACCTCCCAAACAGTTCCCCAAGGCTCCAAATAAATTCCAAAAAAATACACCATAATCCAATATCAAAGTTAGCCAAAGATGGAGAATAACCCCTCTATGGTGTTTTGATGTGAATAAGAATGATGGTGAGCAATGTTAAGCTTAGGATTCGAATTTTATATACTACCTAAGGTATTTGTAACATTCTTTTGATGTTTTAGGATTAATTGCATGCCGTTTGTGGTGTCGGAGTGAAAGATTACAAGATAACACTTGAAAGGGGAAGAGATGTTGTTATCTTTAGTTGGGTTGTTTTAAGGCTATATATATATATATATATATATATAAATATTGTTATGGATGTAAATTGGTGGAAATAGCTTGATTATGATATGGTTTCTCTTATTATGCATGTCTATGTGTTTATCATGTGAATTGATGAAAGAAGCATATGAAACTTGAGATTGGAAGTGAAGATTATATTAAGTCACTTCTATGGTATTGTATTGCCATTGAGGGCTGTTGTAAGCTAAATATAACTTGGATTTCGACTTGAAGATACTGTAGGAGGAAATTATATTGTGTTCTTGCATGTGATTAAGGTTATATTGATGTTGATTAAGTTAAACGGATGGACTAGACATGAACTAGTGAATAAAGTTGCTAATTTAATATAGTTGGAGTTGTGGAGTGTTTTCTTTGTTATATATATATATATATATGGTATAAGACTGGAATAATTGATGAATGAATTCATTATCATATTAATGATACTGTTAAGTTAAGGTAAGAATTCTACAAGGGGTAATATAGGGTATACGTATTTCAATCGGAGCTATTTGCTCGTCGTGAAGTAATTATGACTTGTTGTTGTTATATGGTGTCTTGTTATTGATACTTATATGTTGCCGGATTGCTATGGTCGTTGTTGTTGGTATATGGTATTGGAGGAAGCCCTTGTTACAAGGGAGATGTTGTCGAATTTGCGTAAACGAACTACTAGCTTAAGTTACAGACATAGCCTTTACTCAACACTAATTTTGAATCCCCTTATGCTATAGTAGATTGAGTTGAGTTGTTTGAAGATTTTCTTGGAAGGTATTAAGGAATCAATAGGGTTAAGGTATGTCATGGCTAAACCTTTCCTTCATTTTGGCATGATTCCATAACTACTTGTGTTTGACAACGAGACATAAAGAGAAGTTCGTATTCCTGAATTTGTATACATTATCCTAGTCTCATAAGTTATCGTATTCTCCCTTATCGATACTTTATATTCATTTAAGTATTGTCTTCTTCTAGTCAACAAAGCAGATGGTGTACATATATATGTGTGTGTATATATATATATATACAGTATTATAGTAATTTCACCACCATCGAGATATAATCGGTGGGCAGGCCTCTATTGGGCAACCTATGATCAGATGGTAAGTTTTATACCAAGCCTATTGTGGCCGAGCTCTTATGAGCGAGCCCAGAATGGCCGACATACAGAGTTTAGTATGGCCGAGCACCTATGAGAGAGCCTACTACGGCAGAGCAGTTACACGTATAGAGCTTTATAGGGCAGGAGAACTATTTTACTTACTATATTTAGAGAGTTGAGTCAGTATCAGCAGGTAAGCATATTCTCAGATTATATTTGATTCCCAACTACTTTTAGTTATTATATTATCAGTTCAGTTATTATATTATATTAAGTTATGGACTTAGACTTTACTCAGCGCTGATTTTGAATTTCTTTATGCTATGGTAGATTGAGTTGAGTTGTTTGAAGAGTTGCTTGAAAAGTATTAAGGACTCAACGGGTTAAGGTATGTTAAGACTAAACCTTTCCTTTATTTTGGCATGATTCCATAACTACATGCATTTGATAACGAGACATAAAGAGAACTTCATATTCCTGAATTTATGTACATTTTTCTAGTCTCATAAGTTATTGTATTCTCCCTTATCGGGACTTTATATATAGTTAAGTATTGTATTCTTCCGGTCAAGAGAGCAGATGGTCTATATATATATATAGTACAACAGTATTTTTACCACCGTCGAGCGATATATCTGTTTGAGAGAGTTATATGGCCGGACAACTATTTTACTTACTATATTGAGAGAGTTAAGTTAGTATCAGCTGGTGAGCATATCATCAGATTATCTTTGACTCCGAGTTACTTCCAGTTATTATATTATCTGTTTAGTTTCAGCTTTCAGTTATTTTGTTGCCTTACATACTCGGTTCATTATTTTGTACTGACGTCCCTTTTTGCTGGGGATGCTGCATTTCATACCTATAGGTCCTGATAGACAGCTTGATAGACCTTCCCAGTAGACAGAGTCAAACATCAGCTTGGTTGGTAAGCTCTACTTTTTTGGAGTTACCTTGTCAAGACCTTGAAGTCCATTTTTATATATACAAGTTTGATTGGTAGGTCGAGACCCTGTCCCGACAATGATATAGTTCAGTTATCTCTAGAGGCTTGTAGACGAGTCATGTGCATTTTGTATGTCTGTATTGTGGCCTTGATAGCCCTGTATATATGTTTGTTTTGTGTTGCTAGTTGGAGACATTCATGGTGGCCACGTCGGCCTGCACTGTTTTGTATATGAGCTTTTGGGTATGTTACCCCTTAAATGAGAGAGATGTTATTTTCAGATTATACAGAATATGGCCGCATCGGCCTTGATTGGTATTGTTAGTTTGAAGGTAGGCCTTATCAGCCTAAGTTGAGGGTTATTCCTCTAGAGTTTACAGGTACAGAGTGGTACGTTTGGGCTGAGTAGGGCACCGGGTGCCGGCCATGCCTCCCCAGGTTAGGGGCATGCCAATGAGCAACCCGATTAGACGATCGAGCATGGTGCCACAACTAAGCATGCTCCATATATGCAGACTCCACCTACCGTTAAACCAACAATGTACGAGTCGCATGTGTCCTTTTATTCAAGGCAGAATCCCAACCTTGATCACTTGCCAAATATGCTGGATGTGGATTCCCTCAAAAGGGATCTTGAAGACATTCGCACAGCAATGTGGGATGAAACTAGACCAACAAAGCTTTGTAAGAATGTAAGGCCCCGTAAAATTTTACCTAAAACCCGAGGTTTCGTGGTGCCGAACTAGACTTATATGTTGATAATTGTAGAGATTCTTCGCGGCGAGCTTGAATAGTGCGTTGGGAAGTTGAGGAACATTTTTGGAAGTGCAGGGCGTTTCTGCGGTCGCAGAACTGATCTGCGGAATGCAGATATGCCATAGATTGAAGCAGAGACTTGGGCAAATTTTTGGACCATTATGTGACCGCATAATCATTTTGCGGGCCGCATAAATATTTTGCGGGCCGCATAATCCATCATAACCCCATCGCAGAATGAGGAAGAAGTGCCTAGTTCTGGAGGACCATTATGCCGTCCATTTTGCGGACCGCAAAAGAATTATGTGGTCGCATATGCGACCACAGATCTACATCGGGGCTTCATTTTTTCTAAATTTTGAATCCAACCCCATTCTTATAAAACTGTCTTAGGGATCATTTTAGAAGGTTCAAACTTATATTTTAGGGAGAGTAAGGTGGTCTAGAGTGAGAAAATGAATTTCTAAGTCTCTTGTTCATCAATATTTTCTAAAGCCTTGAAGAATTCTCTAAGGTAACTCACAAGTTCTTCAACCAAAAGGTAAGGTTCTAGCCCTAGCCTTCAATTTGGAGATTTGACTGAAAATAGGTAATAAGCCTAGCATTTCTTGGGTGTGAGAGTTGTTCATTATGCATGCATGTACTATCTAGGGTTGTGGGGATATTGTTGAGCTCAATTGGGTAGATTTCGGGTAGAGAAATAGAGGAATCCACCATAGGAGGACCTTGAGATTATAATGGCCACCTAGTGTTTGATAAAATGCACAAACGAGCTAGAATCATGAACTCCTTCCTAATTCGTGTTCAATGTTGCTGTGTCTCTAAATAGATCAAAGTTGCTAGGATTCTGGAACTGTGTAGTGAATTAATGAAAGCTCAAAGCGAGGTATGTTGGCTAAACCCCGCTTTTAGAATTGAACCCCACACTAGCATTCTAAGTCGCACGACTTGGTGAGCCCCACTTCATTTCGGGGTCCTGTATGTTTTGTCCTTTATACATAGTGTTCGAGGTGTAGCCGGGGCCTTATTGCCGGTACTATCATAGCACTCTTTTGTTTCTGTTAAAGGTTCCGTATACCTAGTATGAGTTGTATCTTGTTTTGGGAAGGTTGAACTAAACTTTTTGTAATTGTATCATCTGTCCCACTTTAATTACAAATGTATAGTGTACTGTTTTGGGGACTTGTTAATGACGTAACTAATGGAAATAAACTGGTGTATTCATATCACCTCTTAATGTCTAATTAATAATAAAAATGTATCTTCTCTTTATTCATGGGCGAGTTGGGTAGAAAGTATGGTACATGCTTTCTTGGACAGGGTATCTCAGTGGAGCGTCGGTCACGCTCTCCATGGTCGGGACATGACAAACTTGGTATCAGAGCCTAAGGTTTTAAAGTGTCCTAGGATGTCTCGGAGCTGTGCCTAGTAGAGTCCTTTTTCTCATGGTGTTGTCGACCACGTCTATAATTAGGAGGCTACATAGGCATGTAGGAATAATACCCTTCTTTGATGTTCTAGATCGTGCGATAAAGCTGATTGTAAGATTGTTCCTCCTTTAACTCGTGCATTGCTCTAATTTTCAGAATATGGCACCTAGGATGAAAGAAAGAACTGGCCAAGGAGCCAATGCCACCCTAGGAGTGGAAGTTGTTCTTTTACATGATGATGCGGGTGAGCAGTTGATGGGTGAGAATATTCCCCCGACTACTACACTGCCTGATTCACAACACCTGATCAGACTGCATCAATTCCTGTACCTACTGAGGATACAATGATCCCTGCAACTGATATTCTAGTTCCACCTTAGGTCTATCTTTCGGTCTTGGTGTACCTGATGGGGATCATAGGGGAGCCATACATATGTTAGCTCAGATAGTGGCTTCCCAGTGCCAGAGATGAAATGTTGTACCCACTTCTTCTAGTCAGCCAGCGGATTTCACTAGTTCCAGGGTGAACAGGTTTCTCCAGTTAGATCCTCTGGTGTTCATAGGTAAGATCTTGAGGAGGACCCCTAGTATTTCATTGAAGAGATACATAAGACCCTCCGAGTTATGCATGCTACTAAGACGGAGGGAGTGGAATTGGCCTCCTACCGCCTGAAAGGGGTGGCCTATTCTTGGTTTGCGATGTGGGAGGACTCCCGTGAGGAGGGGAGCCCTCCGGCGAGGTGGAGTGAGTTCACCCTTGCTTTCATTGATCATTTCTTGCGTGCCGAGACTAAGGCAGCCCATGTTGTCGAATGCGAGAACCTGAAACAAGGGAGAATGAGTGTGTGGGAGTATCATATGAGATTTGTGCGCCTATCCAAACATGCCATCTTCATGTTTCCCACTATGGAGCCAAGAGTGCACCGGTTTGTGCAGGGCCTTAGCCCGTTAGTTATTAAGGAGGCAGCTACAGTTGCCTTGAATTCTAATATGAACTATGGTAAGATGGTGGCATTTTCTCAGGCCACATAGACCCGCAAACTGAAGAATAGAATTGAGCGAGAGAGTAGCAACAAGGCCCGGTCAGCAGGCAACTTCAGTGGTACTTCTAGCGGTGGTGGTGGAAGATCAGCGTTTAGGGGAGGGTCATCAGGGCGGATGCTCTTAGCCAAAGATATATGGGTAGTTTGGCTCACTTGAAGGAATAGCAAAGGCCGTTGGCCAAGGAGGTTCATCGGTTGGCTAGTTTGGGAGTTCGTCTTTGTTACACCCTATATTTTCATACGTAAAAATACATCGTAAGAAAACTAATGTAGGACCAAAAATGAGATAACATTTAAAAGTATATAAAGTAAGTTAATCATGTT
>AWOL01S0059103.1:0-10532 GCA_000715115.1 Nicotiana otophora | reverse complement strand
TGGGAGCCCAGTGAGTGATTGTTGTCCTAAGAGGTTATACTTGATTTTCATTTGTTGTTGCACTTAGTTGTTATCTATTATTATTGTGAAATCTCTGAAAGATTATTGATATACGGATTACATGAAAAAGAACTGTATAAAAATTGATTTGACATTAAACTGCCAGATTTGATAGCATGTCTATTCTTTGCTGGAATTACTAGAAATGAACCATAACTGTGTATCTCGTTACTATCTTCAGTTCCTTATTTATTATTGTTACTTGCTGAGTTGGTTGTACTCATACTACACCCTAAACTTTGTGTGCAGATCCAAGTGTTGCCGGACATAGCGGGCGTTGATCCTTTCGCGCGGTTGATTTTCAGGAGATTTTGAGGTAGCTGCCGTGTTCCGCAGACCTTGTCTCTCCTTCTATATCTCTTTGTTTACTGTATTTGGTCTCAGACTATTATAGACTATATTTTCCAGACTTGTATTCATATTAGATGCTCATGTACTCAGTGACACCAGGTTTTGGGGAGTGTTTGTATTGTATTTAAATATTATATTTTTAACCTTAAAGAGTTTTGATTTATTGAGATTATCGGCTTACCTTGTATCGAGATAGGCGCCATCACGACAGGTTGGGATTTTGGGTCGTGACACCACCATACAACAAGTAGCTTAAAAAATTAATATAAGGCTAAAAGTTTTCCCTTTTCAACTTAAACTGTAGACGTACATTTGAAATTTACTATTAAAAATTAAGTTCAAATTTTTAGCCTAGAAATATTAAAATTTAGTATACATTGTAAACCAAACCTATAGCTTTACATGCCACTAATTTTACAGATATCGTTTTTACAAATACCGACAAATAATTATTAATCAAAATAATATCTATAAATAAGTTTACAAATGACATAACTACATTTTGATTTATAATTCAATTATAGTGAATAAAATAAGGTACTTCAATTTTTTTGTTATAAACTTACACGTTAAAGCAAAAACACAATTAAATAAATGAAACAAAGATAAGATACTAACATATATACATTGGAATTACCGATAATAAATTGTAGCTATTTCTTTAAAAGAAATTTTAGGTGATTATAAGTATAGTTCTTAGTTTTATTGACTTTTAGCACAAATAATGTTATTTAGGTTTGTAATTTAGATATTAAAATATCAATATATTATGCTATTTTCGATAAATATCATTACATGAAATATACGAGTTTGGTGATTCTTGGGTCCAACAGTTGGATACGTTACGAGTCATCTCTTAACTTGATTTTTCTTTGTAGATATATTTATTATTTTCTTTCAAATACTCATTCTTTTTTATTATTATATATTTTTTGATTTTATTATATTATAATTATAAAAGCAAGAAAATCCAATACAAAATATTGATATATCTTTTTACCTTTAAAAATTAATTTTATATTAAATA
Organism: Nicotiana otophora; assembly: GCA_000715115.1. Lineage (NCBI taxonomy): Eukaryota > Viridiplantae > Streptophyta > Magnoliopsida > Solanales > Solanaceae > Nicotiana > Nicotiana otophora. Next base: position 9,094 of record AWOL01S0059103.1, on the reverse strand, counting down.
CAATTATGATTTACTTATATTTGTAATATTTTATATCTAATATTTGTAAATTTAACTAATATTTTATGTTCAAAATGTAGTTGTTGTATTTTACTTTTTTTTTTTGGTTGAAAGACAATTTATTAAAACGTAATTAGTAGCAGTACATAAGGATGATGTCCCATTGGGACTATCAGAAACGTCTAAGCTAGTAGGGCTGTTAGAGGTAGAGTTACTAATACTACTAAGGTTTCCAATTCAGCCAAACTATTCAATACATTTGTAGTTACTAGTCTAGTACGAGGTGCTCCAATTTTGTCCTCCTGGAGCACTTTCAAAACATCCCTAGGTGGAGAGCTTTGTGTTGCAGGGTTGCTGGTACTAGCTTGCTTGGATTCTACTATAGCCAAAACATGTGCAACATTGTTTCCTTCTCTGAAGTTATGCCGGATCATCGGATTTCCCAGTTCCTTCAGTAATAACCTGGATCATTAATAAGGTTAGTGTAGAGGGGGCAATTATCATGGCAAAGTAATTGGAATATTTCAGTAGCATCCGTTTCAATTTCTAAACTGCAGAAGTGGTTATCTTGTGCAATGTAGAGGCCATGCTTTAAGGCGAGTAGCTCCATGTAGGTAGCCGTGTATCCATAAACGGGCGTAGTAGCCAAGGATCCAGTCGCAATTTTTATTCCGGAAAATACCTCCAATACCACCTTTTTGTATTTTCCTTTAAAAACCCCATCTATGTTGAGTTTTAAATCGGCTACAGCCGGGGGTGCCACCTTACCAATATAGGAGTGGTGGCGCGATCTTGGTTTGGTGGGTCAGTGTAAAATTTATACTCCACGCAACGTATGACAAGAGTGTTGAGGGTGGGGATTTTACAAAAGGTTGTTGTGGTAGTTATTGTTCCTATTAAGACAGAGGTGTCATATTGCGAATGGAAAGATGTCATTCCAAGTAAGATTCAGGTGTTCAGTATTGATGAAAAGGTTTTTGAGATTAGTGAGCCAGTGGTCAAAGTTGTTGTGTAGGTACTGATTAATATCTTTCCAAAAGATTTGCGCTATTGGGTAATCGAAGAAGATGTGGGTGATAGTCTCCTCAGCACTTTGGCAGATTGAGCAGGTTATGTCAATGTCAAGACCGGTGTAATGGAGATACGATTTGGTGGGTTGGAGGCTATGAGAGCATTGCCAAAGGAAGAACTTAATCTTATTGAGAGTATTTAATCTCCAGATCCAATGGAACCCTGTAGGTAGTGAGCGTTGGTATGGAGATGAGTTTATATACTGATTTTGTAGAAAATGACCCATTGGAATTGAGAGCCCAAAATGGTATATCTCTGGAACTCTCAAGATTGAAAATATGGATAGAGTATATTTTTTTAGTAATGTATATGGGGTAGTTCATATGAAATTTTGGATAGATCCCGCTAGTTGTCATTCCAAAGATCTTTGACTTTTAGTGAAGAGTCTGATTGGCTTAGGGGTCCTTAGATTAGGGTGTTCAGCGGAGGAAAGTTGGGGATCCATGATGAAGACCAACAATTGTTATTTTTCGGTCCAATTATCCAAGATAGTCCTTTGAAGTAGTATTTTCAACTTGTTAGAATATTGGCCCAAATGAAGGAGTGGGACGTAGGATTCCTTTAATTACTATAATTATTAATGAGTGTTTTGGCGCAAATAGATGTAGGGTTTGTGAAAAAGGCCAAGAGAGATTAGAGAGTAAGGTGATGTTTGTTTCTTTGGCTTTCCTAATGCCTAGTCGACCTTCATGTTTTTGCAGAGTAATAGTGTCCCACTTGATATAGTGACTTTTCTTCCTTGAGGTGGTAGCTCCCTAGATGAAATCTCTTTGAATTTTATTAATCTTTTTGAGTACTGAAACAGGGAGAAAAATATATTGCATTGAGTGGTTCGGGAGTGAGTTTAGGATAGACCTGGCTAAGGTAGTTCTACTTGCTATGTATAGGAAGTTAGTCTTCGAACCAGTAAGCTTGGAGGTCATATTATCGATGATGTAGTGGAGATCAAATGCTTTAGGTTTATGAGGGAGAATAGAAAAATCCAAGTATTTGCCGAAATTAATACTACTTTTGAAATTAAGGATGTTGGCTAAGTGATACTTGGTGCTAGTATCACAGTTCTTGGAGAAAATATTTTTGGATTTGTTAGTATTGATCTTTCGGCCCGAAAGTTGGCTAAAGAATGTGAGGCAGTGCTTGATAGATTGAACAGATTTTATATTGGCATTTGCCGCAAGTGTTAGGTCATCTACATAGAATAGGTAAGAGAGCAAGGTCCCAGTATGATTAATTTGAATAGGATCCCATACCGATATTGACCTGGTGGGAGATATATTTCGAGAGTAATTTCATGTAGAGGATAAAGAGGTATGGAGATACTGAGTTTCCTTGCCTGATGCCTCTAGTTGGATTGAAGAAAGATGTTTTTGATCCGTTGACTAAAATTATAATTCTAGAAGTACTGATGCATTATAATGAGTTTGGTGATACGTGGTGGGAATCTAAAGAATAGAAGTACTCTGTAGATAAAGGACCATTCAAGTTTGTCAAAATCCTTTTCGAGATCTATTTTAACCAGGAGTTTACCACGACGACCTCTAATTTTTTGAAAATGGTTAATAATTTCTTGAATAACGATTGNTTTTTTTTTTTGGTTGAAAGACAATTTATTAAAACGTAATTAGTAGCAGTACATAAGGATGATGTCCCATTGGGACTATCAGAAACGTCTAAGCTAGTAGGGCTGTTAGAGGTAGAGTTACTAATACTACTAAGGTTTCCAATTCAGCCAAACTATTCAATACATTTGTAGTTACTAGTCTAGTACGAGGTGCTCCAATTTTGTCCTCCTGGAGCACTTTCAAAACATCCCTAGGTGGAGAGCTTTGTGTTGCAGGGTTGCTGGTACTAGCTTGCTTGGATTCTACTATAGCCAAAACATGTGCAACATTGTTTCCTTCTCTGAAGTTATGCCGGATCATCGGATTTCCCAGTTCCTTCAGTAATAACCTGGATCATTAATAAGGTTAGTGTAGAGGGGGCAATTATCATGGCAAAGTAATTGGAATATTTCAGTAGCATCCGTTTCAATTTCTAAACTGCAGAAGTGGTTATCTTGTGCAATGTAGAGGCCATGCTTTAAGGCGAGTAGCTCCATGTAGGTAGCCGTGTATCCATAAACGGGCGTAGTAGCCAAGGATCCAGTCGCAATTTTTATTCCGGAAAATACCTCCAATACCACCTTTTTGTATTTTCCTTTAAAAATCCCATCTATGTTGAGTTTTAAATCGGCTACAGCCGGGGGTGCCACCTTACCAATATAGGAGTGGTGGCGCGATCTTGGTTTGGTGAGTCAGTGTAAAATTTATACTCCACGCAACGTATGACAAGAGTGTTGAGGGTGGGGATTTTACAAAAGGTTGTTGTGGTAGTTATTGTTCCTATTAAGACAGAGGTGTCATATTGCGAATGGAAAGATGTCATTCCAAGTAAGATTCAGGTGTTCAGTATTGATGAAAAGGTTTTTGAGATTAGTGAGCCAGTGGTCAAAGTTGTTGTGTAGGTACTGATTAATATCTTTCCAAAAGATTTGCGCTATTGGGTAATCGAAGAAGATGTGGGTGATAGTCTCCTCAGCACTTTGGCAGATTGAGCAGGTTATGTCAATGTCAAGACCGGTGTAATGGAGATACGATTTGGTGGGTTGGAGGCTATGAGAGCATTGCCAAAGGAAGAACTTAATCTTATTGAGAGTATTTAATCTCCAGATCCAATGGAACCCTGTAGGTAGTGAGCGTTGGTATGGAGATGAGTTTATATACTGATTTTGTAGAAAATGACCCATTGGAATTGAGAGCCCAAAATGGTATATCTCTGGAACTCTCAAGATTGAAAATATGGATAGAGTATATTTTTTTAGTAATGTATATGGGGTAGTTCATATGAAATTTTGGATAGATCCCGCTAGTTGTCATTCCAAAGATCTTTGACTTTTAGTGAAGAGTCTGATTGGCTTAGGGGTCCTTAGATTAGGGTGTTCAGCGGAGGAAAGTTGGGGATCCATGATGAAGACCAACAATTGTTATTTTTCGGTCCAATTATCCAAGATAGTCCTTTGAAGTAGTATTTTCAACTTGTTAGAATATTGGCCCAAATGAAGGAGTGGGACGTAGGATTCCTTTAATTACTATAATTATTAATGAGTGTTTTGGCGCAAATAGATGTAGGGTTTGTGAAAAAGGCCAAGAGAGATTAGAGAGTAAGGTGATGTTTGTTTCTTTGGCTTTCCTAATGCCTAGTCGACCTTCATGTTTTTGCAGAGTAATAGTGTCCCACTTGATATAGTGACTTTTCTTCCTTGAGGTGGTAGCTCCCTAGATGAAATCTCTTTGAATTTTATTAATCTTTTTGAGTACTGAAACAGGGAGAAAAATATATTGCATTGAGTGGTTCGGGAGTGAGTTTAGGATAGACCTGGCTAAGGTAGTTCTACTTGCTATGTATAGGAAGTTAGTCTTCGAACCAGTAAGCTTGGAGGTCATATTATCGATGATGTAGTGGAGATCAAATGCTTTAGGTTTATGAGGGAGAATAGAAAAATCCAAGTATTTGCCGAAATTAATACTACTTTTGAAATTAAGGATGTTGGCTAAGTGATACTTGGTGCTAGTATCACAGTTCTTGGAGAAAATATTTTTGGATTTGTTAGTATTGATCTTTCGGCCCGAAAGTTGGCTAAAGAATGTGAGGCAGTGCTTGATAGATTGAACAGATTTTATATTGGCATTTGCCGCAAGTGTTAGGTCATCTACATAGAATAGGTAAGAGAGCAAGGTCCCAGTATGATTAATTTGAATAGGATCCCATACCGATATTGACCTGGTGGGAGATATATTTCGAGAGTAATTTCATGTAGAGGATAAAGAGGTATGGAGATACTGAGTTTCCTTGCCTGATGCCTCTAGTTGGATTGAAGAAAGATGTTTTTGATCCGTTGACTAAAATTATAATTCTAGAAGTACTGATGCATTATAATGAGTTTGGTGATACGTGGTGGGAATCTAAAGAATAGAAGTACTCTGTAGATAAAGGACCATTCAAGTTTGTCAAAATCCTTTTCGAGATCTATTTTAACCAGGAGTTTACCACGACGACCTCTAATTTTTTGAAAATGGTTAATAATTTCTTGAATAACGATTGCATTATCACTAGTGCATCTGCCCTTGAGAAAGCTAGATTGGTAGGGGCTATGAGCTTGTCAAGGAAGGGTTTTATTCTATTAACGATGATTTTGGTAATGACCTTGTTATAGTGTTACAAAGTCCTATGGGGCGGAAATTGTTGAGGTTGTTCGCATTTTAGAATTTTGGGATTAGGCAAATGTGAGTTGAATTGAGCTTCTCAGGAATAGAAAGGTTTTGAAAAATATCATGACAGTATGACAGGACAGAGTGCTTGATAATATGTCAGTATTGTTGATAAAAAAAGGGTACATACCATCAGGGCCTGGTGCTTTGAGGGGCTTGAAGGAAAAAATAGAACGAGTAATTTCGCAATCTTGAAGGGGACAATCTAGTTGAGTAAGATCAATAGTGTCAAAATTTGTAGGAGAATTTAATATATTTTTCCAAGGGGTTACTATATGGTCCATTTGGAAGGTTTTTTGGAAATGCTGTGATGCATGATTGAGAATTTGTGCCGGGACATTAATCCAATTACCCTCACTATCTTTAAAAAAGGCTATATTGTTAGTTCTTCTTTTATTGACCACGCTAAGAAAGAAAAATTTTGTGTTGACGTACCCGTCATTAAGCCAATTGATACGGGGAGAAAATTCAGTAGTGTTCTTCAGTTTTTAGAAGGTTGTTATATTCAGTGATAAGGTTGCTTTCAACTAGCTGAAGAAATTGGCTAGTAGGGTACCGAGGGGAAGCTTGAATTCCATTCAACCTAGCCAAAATTTGATTTTTTTTCCTACTCGTATTATCAAAAGTTTCCCTGGAACATACACTAGCATTGTGTTGGAAACTATCAGGGGATTCAATGAGGGGTTTCCTATGCCAGTTGTCTCTAACAATATTTTTAAACTGGTAGTGGTAATAGCAGAAGGTTTCAAGCCTAAAAAGTTTATTGCTAGGGAGAGGGTTAGGCCTTATGATATTGAGAAGTAGTGGGTTATGGTCTGAGTGAATTCTGGGAAGATGTGTGATTGTTGCTTCAGGGTAATACTTTAATCACAGTTCATTAGCTAAACATCTCTCGAGTCTTTCCAAAATTAAACCGTTTGATCTGACTCTATAGGTTGTCTAAGTGTATCTAGCTCCTTTGAAGCCTAGGTCCATTCATTTACAATGATTAATGCATGACTAAAAGTGGGAAGAACAGTTAGGGTTGAGAGGTCTACCACCCCACTTATCCCCTTGGGAAAAGATTTCATTAAAATCTCCCCCTACTAACCATGGCCCTAAATAGTTAGTGGCTATGGAGCATAAGTTATCCCATAAAATATTACGTAATTTGGCGGGAGTGCTAGCATAAATAATACTTATAAGTCAAGGAGGGTGATTTGGTTGTACCTGTATCATTGAAAGAATTTTTTGGTGTGCTTTGGTAACTAGGTTGACAACAACTAGGTTCCCAAACCAAAGAATGACTATACCACCTGAAAGTGCTACTGCAGGGACTTCAAGCATGTCTGAGAATTGAAATTCATCATAGAGTGGGGAGTAGTCGGTCATCTTAGTTTCGAGTAGGCAACCATGCAGGGGTTATGGGTAGTGAAAAGATTCCTAAGGTTCATCTTGAATTTGTCATTGTTGGCTCCTCTAATATTCCAATCTACTAAGCTGATAGGCCAATTCATTTGGGTCATTGTGTGTGGTAGCTCCTCCAGTAGGAGCTGAGTGTGTTTCCTCAATGACGGGCTCAACACGATTGCAAAGTTCCCCGTTGCCTCGAGAAGTGGATGGAGAATGTCTATGGAGAATTCATAGAGAGCCATTGGGCATTTGAATACATATTTCCTATCCTCAATTTCCTGAAATAACATGAGAGATGCTTCTCTGATGCTTGAATTTTCTGTGAACGATCCTCTGTGGTGAGGGATTATGACTTCCTCCACTATCTCTTCCTCCATTTCTTGCTCCTCTTGTTCTGTTTCATTGTGAAGAGGTTGTTGGTGATGTATATCTAATGGGATATGGTGGTGTTGGGGTATTGGCTGCCAAGGAAAGAAGATTGGGTTGTTCGTTACTTCTTCCACTAGAGTGAAGAAGGGAAGTTGGTAGATTATCTCCGTATTGTTGAAAGGGTTGTAGTGATTGGGAAGGTTCCATTAGGCTTACATGTTTTGGAAGAGGGCTGGTGCCATGGCCAGGGCTAGTGGATCTAGTATATTGGCTAGCCACATATGATTGATGTAATTGCTCATGGCTAAGGCTATCCCTCCCGCGATAAGCTGTGGCAGGAATTGTAGATTTTGTAAGACTATCCAAAGGGTGGGAAGCTTGCCATTGTTAGTTTTTGAAGGTTGGTCGAGTGAGTGTGCTTGGTCTGTGATATTGGTTTGTTCGAGTGTGGTAGATAAAGAAGGAGAAGTATCAGTGTTGGAGTGTTGGTTTAGTGCCAATTATTGCAAATCTTTGGTAGAAGATCTTGTTTGCATGGGGTTATGAGAAACTTGTTGGGAAGGGTTAGTGTCGATTGGTTGGTCTATTTGCATTGACACTTGTTCATTCGAATTTGCCACGTGTTTTGACTTTGGTTGGTCACTTGGAAGGTTTTCTTGTGGGGTGGTATTTGCTTTAGTAGGCAGATTAGCTGTCCTAGGGTTAATTAGTAGGCTAGGGTTTTGAGTATTGCATGCGACATTTCTGCCATGTGGTTGAGTAGGAGAGGGTGGAGAATTTTGGGGAGAGAGTGCCAACATTGGAGTTAACGTAAGGTCTGAGAGAGAATGTCTGTCTCTCTGCCCATCCGCTTGCATCCTAGAATCAAGGAAATTAAAATCATCATTTTTTAAGAAAGAGAATTTGTTTGAGATGGGAATGGATTTATTGTCCATTAATATAGGAGAGGAATTAATGTCCTTTAAAGTAGGAGACAACCTAGAATTTACGGTGGAATTTGAACCGTTGTCAGTGTAATTAAAGGCTTTGTGGCTTTGAGAAGATGAAACATTAGAGGTATTACCAATAGTCTGGTTTTGGGAATCAGAAACTTTAGTAGGGTTAGGATTTTTTGCTTTAAAAAATTGTCACGACCCAAAATCCCACCACAGGCGTCGTGATGGCACTTAGTCTCTAAGAATAAGTAAGCCGACTATAATAACAATTCAAGCTATTTTTTTTAATTCAATACAAGTGTCAAAACCAACAACGAAAATATTCAAACAACCTCCCAAGACTGGTAATACCGAGTAACGAACTCTAACTGAATACATGACATGATCTCAAGGATCGAATACTCAATACTGTTTGAATAATAATTAACAGTATAATAAAATGGAAAGACTTCAGGGGACTGCAGCGACCAAGCAGGTCTACCTTGAATCCTTCCTATCAACACACTAACTCTGTTCGAGTTCAATATCTCCAATACCCGGCTCTGTACAAAAATACACAGAAGTGTAGTATGAATACACCACAGTCGGTACCCAGTAAGTATCATGACTAACCTCGGTGGAGCAGTGACGATGTACAATCAAGACACTCACTATCCAAATAACCTGTGCAATATAGCATACAAAAATGATAGGAAACAAATAGCAATGATAGCAACAATAATCAACCGGAGATATAACCAGCAGGGCAACAAGAACACTATAAATATTACTCAACAAATAATGAATACAAGTACAACCAATTAATCAAGTTCTTCAAATATAAATCTTTCACCTATAAGTTTGTCAAATAATAATCTTTAGAATATAATCCTTTCCAATAAATAAATTTCGAATATACTCCCTTCAAATAAATATCTTTCAAATATGATTCTTTCAAATAAATATCTTTCGAACATAATTCTTTCAAATAAATATCTTTCGAATATAATTCCTTCAAATAAATATATTTCGAATATAATT
>AWOL01S0059100.1:3081-20444 GCA_000715115.1 Nicotiana otophora | reverse complement strand
AATAATGAAATACATGTACAACTTAGATGGCGCTAGTATATCACCTATCTCAAACGATAACTCGATTCAAAAAAAACACGGGCAGCATTTCCCCTGATTTTACTGCTACCTCAAGCCTACTATAGGCGAGATACAAAAACAATACAATCAGAAGCTCAAAAACAACCCAACTACAATTTGGGACCTTCAATATAACAAAAAACCCAAATATACCATAACACACCCAATCAACAAGTTATCAATTAGCCTGAAATTGTAATGACGACGGACCAGCCTACCACCCTACCACATGAGGCATTTATCTGTGCCATTTTATCCTTCCAAACTCCATAAATTAGCAGCACAATAGGCCAACATGAGTGGACTACAAAACAGTCCACTAAAAGTAAAATAAATCAAACTCACGGCTTCTGATCACCATCTCGTGAGTTCTAACTATTAGGAAATGAATGTATCAAACTTCCTTGATATTTGGAGCTTAAATACAGAAATTACACGTTTTCTTAACTATGAAGTACCTTCCAAAACTCAAACTACAAAGGAAAAGTGAGGCGATATGGCGATACTTACATCGTAGGGATCGTTCTAATTTGATCGCTTCATGCTTTCGTACCCGGGATGTTAATCTTCTTTGCATCCCTAGAAGAGAGCTTATGGATATGTTTAGGGATGTTCTATGATCGTGTTCTATGGATAAATGAAGATACAGATGGCCTAAGACCTATGTATATAAACTTTGGAAATGTCAAAGAGGTGCTAGCTTGGCACCCTAGCACTGATTTCCACAAAATGCTTCAGTGACACACCTACCTGTCACCTATGCAGTCTGTGCAGTCTCGTGAAACTGCAAATATCTCTCTACTTTGATGTTGTATCGATAAACAGTTTAATGCGTTAGAAACTAAACTTGTAGATCTTAAATTGCTTATGTAGATAATCAAGTAATCCCAAGTATATTGCAAGAAAAGCTCTGCTACATTTGACCTAATATTTATGAATGTAACTTAAGATATGGGGTGTAACATTATTTCCCCTTTGGAACATTCGTCCTCGAATGCTGACTGATGCAGTTATCAGTCTCATAACCATAGCTCTTATGAATATTTTAATATTGTCATTGCAATCTAGGCAATTATTTTGTTAATAAAAACCAAGGCCAGGGCGTTCCCCCCTTTAGGCCTCTTTCTCATACCACGACTTGTTGTCCGAATTCTTTCAATATCGTAACTGTTGGTACATTCTATCATGCAGTTTGTATGACTCTGACCATGTATGTGACTATGCGAATCTTCTCTCCTTGTTTCTCAGGCTTTTAGCCAAGCAATAGGCCTTACCTTATGAATATATATTGAACTATGACAAGTTGTCCCTCTGGGCATCTATAGGTACACTGAAGTTTTTCGCCCGGTACTTTGTCAATCTTACGACTATTGATTTAACTTGTTTTATAGCGTCGATTATCTATGCTTATGGGTTTACTACAACAAGGTAGGTCACATTATATACCATACCTCTTACTTCGATTTATTATTACCGAGGTCTGCTACCCAACTCCATGTTACTCTCTCGCTACTTATCTTATATGTATAAATTTAAGTCTTTTAGGTCTTCCCCATTACTGTTCATCTTAATAATGACGGCCTAATCTCATCTNTACAAGTTGTCCCTCTGGGCATCTATAGGTACACTGAAGTTCTTCTCTCGGTACTTTGTCAATCTTATTAGTATTGATATAACTTGTTTTATAGCGTCGATTATCTATGCTTATGGGTTTACTACAGCTAGGTAGGTCACATTATATACCATACCTCTTACTTCGGTTTATTATTACCGAGGTTTGCTACCCAACTCCATGTTACTCTCTCGCTACTTATCTTATATGTATAAATCTAAGTCCTTTAGTTCTTCCTCATTACTGTTCATCTTAATAATGACGGCCCAATCTCATCTTATATTTTGTAACTTTTATCCATCCATTATTGATTCACCTTAATATGGATCCATAATCTACCATTGATAACTTGAAACGTCTTATGTAATACATTGTCACTAGGGCTCACGTTGCATCGGGGGACATTTGAAATGATTTGCTTGATCCACCTAGGGACTATACTATACTTCAATAACCGTATTTCATAGTATCCCAACGTGATTCATCTTATGGGGGTATTCTAATCCCCTGCAATTCATGGAATCCCTTTTTTATAAATCATTACTCAATCAAAGGCCTAAACGCCATCCTCTTATCATCATCATTACACTCTTATTCTACTACTAGGGGAACATCTCATCTTTTCTAATTGCTCCTAGTCTTAGACTCCTCTGAGTTCATTCAGGCTGTACCAAGCTTTCTATTACTTACGGAAACCATCAGCTCCATTGTTTTGATGGGTTTATTCCCGAGGACTTACATATTCGCGTCACCTTCTCACTCACCTTTTCATATCCTTACTCCTATCTATCTTAAACCTTGTCAATCTATGATACTTTACCTTGAGACTTACACCTATCTATTTATACTACTCGCAACCTTCCTTTAACTTGCTAGCACTATAGATTTCCTTTCGTGCCTTCTCAGTTGAGTTTAAATCTAAGCAATTACTTTTCCTGGCCGTTCTTCCACTTTTTTAATGAATATGTGGCATATCATATTTCTCATGAATACTGGAATCTCCTGTAACTCATATGCTCTCAAATATCACTTTTGACTTCCCGTTCATTAGTCACGATAGGTGCCACTTTCTTATGGAGTGCATAGAATATTGTAGTGAGACTGTTGTTATAAGATCATTTATTCTTCAAGTTACTATGCTTAGGTTGAAGTCTTTTCCCTTATTTCCTCAGATCCTCTGACTCTTGTAAATCTTCAAGCTTATTACATCGTATTGCCGAAGAAATTTGTGATATTCGCACTCGCCTATAATTATCCTTAGTTACTTACCTCCACGCCCTGTGCTCTTAGGGTCGGTTCTTAACTGAAATTTTGACTATCTCCCCAGTGGCACTTTATTTTATTTCCATAATACTTATACGGTACCTTTAACTACTACAACTCATAGCTGAATATTTCTCAAGAATCACAACGTCATATCCGCGAGACTGAATTCCCTATGTTGGGTTCACTACATTTATCTTGCACAATCTGCTGATTTGTCTGTAACCTCTTGTCTAGCCATAACTAGGCTCTTCTTGAATCAACTATTAACTACTCGTTAGTCCATTCTCATATCTATATTCTGCGTAATCTTTCTTGGGTTATGTCATTTATCTTAACTTACCCCTTGCACTGGCTACTTCTATATCAAGTGTTCATTTGCACTTATTTATCAATAACATCTAGTGCTGGAACCCTTACCGCCTCTCCTCGGCATGCTTGCATAATGTTCTCGAGTCGTAACATATCTGTAGGGTAGAATAAATGCAACCTCATCCCTTTCACATTATTACCACTTTCTTCCTTTACCATTCCATAGTTACCTAAACCACTTAACTCTGACTTAATACCACATCATACCATCTTTCCGCCTCTCTTCATCTTTGGTGTGTTTTCACATCTTTACTGATTCTTACACACCTTGTGGTAACCCTTCTGCACCAAGGATAACTGAATTTCTTACGCACGAGGGTGACACCTAGTGACTGGAGCACTTAGTCCCTTAAGCATAACTCTGCTCATAGTGCTTTCTTTAGGGAAACGTCTTCTTGAATGACCTTTAAAGGTTATTCTTCTACTGTCCATTCTATTATTGCTTGAATGCGATCTCTAAAATTCTCACGATGCCAACTATTATAAAATCATTGGTCCCTAATTCATGTTCAGTTTATCTTGTTCACTAGCTCGTACTAGTTTCTATTACTCAGGGGGTCTAACCTTTCCTTTCGATAATCACGTTCGAGACACCAACTCATTTTTCGAAGTGAGGGTATGAGTTTATGGCTTATACAATTTTATTGTGTCAAGGCATGTCACCTCTTGTCTTTTTCTTCACTTAATTATAGACTCTATCATGTCATATTTTGATTTACCGTAATCACCCATTTATCACATCTTACTCGTAATGCTACATTTACTTTCTTCTTATTCTCCGATTAATATTTCTGTCTATCAGTTTATTCTTAAAAATTCAACAAAACATTCTTTCGCTTTTAGCTCCCCTTGCACCATCTCACTTGCTTTTCGGGTCGCCTAACAATCTCTCCTTACTAGGGGCATGAGTCATACTAAGGTCAATATTCATCCCTTCTAGGATTCCAGTGCCTATCTTCTGAACATTCTAGTATTCATATCCGACTTTACTAATCGACACTGCACCATCTGGGTATCTTACTCTAACCCTAGCTGGATCCTGATATCCCCTTTTTCTCTTAAACTATATTTGTTAGCTCCCATAGGGCATAACTGAGATGGGTGGGCTAATTTTTTGTATCTATATTACTATTGAAGGTAACTCAAAATGCTTATATTTCTGTATTAATTGTAAATACTAATAATCTTCATTAACTGGGTACATCATACACTTCTTCGCCTTGCTTCTTTTACTTGTACAAATTTGTATCTACCTTCTGATTCTCTTGTTGCTTTTTCCCATATGGGTGAATTGATATTCATGCCTCAGGGCTCCTTATAAAGAAGCTTACACGTCTTAGTTCACACTTGATCTGCTAAAGACTTTACATTTACTCATCATAAGTAGGATGCAAAATCGAGCTCCTCTATGCTCAACAATTCCACAACCACATTCAATCTCTTACAAACTTTCTTTTTGGGTGCAAGTATTGTTGTATTATGAATAAAGTCGAATTTATGAGTTTGAATTTTTACAACTGAGCTCTACCACACGATCTAGAGTAAGAAAAAAAGGGTGAAAATCCTAAATGCCTTCTAGCATCTTGCTTATAAGTGTGGCGCACAACACACCGGTAAAGAAGACTCTACTCATGACTTGTAGACTACCTAAGACAGAACTGCTATGATACCAATTTTGTCACGACACAAATCGAAGGGGCAACGACAGGCACCCGGTGCCTTATTCAACCGAGTATCAACATATCTTATCTTTCTGGTCACACCATCATGGGTAAAGGGGCAAGAAGGGTTGTCATGAGATAACTAGAATAAAACATAAGGGAATACTAAACATAGGACGACCCAACATAATATAGAAACTTATACATGGGACATACGGGCCTATAAGGCCGACAAGATCATTAGTACAATAAGAACATAGGACGACAAGGCCATATAAGTATCCATACACATGACATCTGTCTACAAGCCTCTAAGAGTACATGAACGTCATAAAGGTCAGGACAAGGCCTCGCCATACCAATCAATACATGTCAAAATCATAATTACCAAATAGGCAACTACGGAGCAAGTGGAGTGCACCAACACCTTCCACTGAGCTAATAGCCTACAAGGACGACTGTCAAGCTATCTTTCGGAACTTGAGGGTATGAAACGCAGAGTCCCCGAGCAAAAGGGACGTCAGTACAAATAAAGTGTCGAGTATGTAAGGCATGAAAGTAGTATATAAAAGACATGAAATAAACATGGAGTAAAGTACTCAGCCTGTAAGTATGAATAACTCCGTGAAACACGCCATTTATGATGTCATGCATATGTGTATAAATGTCATATCATCCATAGGTATATGCATACATAACATCATCATGCCTCTGAGGGCATCCCATCATATCATCTCTGCCTCTATGGGAAAAATCGTCAACGTACACCATCCAATCAGGTGGTGGTGCATATATAATGCCATAACCTTTCCCCATATCCAATATACATATAATATACGTGTATATTATGCCATATGGTCACGGGTCAATGTATATGTATAAATGAATGCAATGCATAATGAAGTAAGTCAATAAGATTTTTCTGAATGTCATAAGATCATTATGCCTTCGGATAAACTTTATCAACTTACGTATTTTCTGAGACCCATGAACAAACGATATAATAATAGGACACATGAGGACTCAAGAACATAGGCACCCCTAGTACTTCTATGAATAGAGTCATTAATGAAAGTTGTGTGTTTTCTCCTTTAATTCGTATCATATTGATCATTCCAAAAGGAAAGAAGGGATAACCTTAACATACCTCAAGTCATCAATACAACTCAACAACAAGCTTACAACAACTAGCGCGCCAACCCTATAACAAAGAACTACATTTACAACCTAGATGGCGCTAGTATATCACGTATCTCACATGATAACTCGATTCTAAAATACAAAGGGCAGCATTTCCCCTGATTTTACTGCTCCCTTTAAGCCTACTATATGCGATATAGAAACACAATACAATCAGCAACTCAAAAACTACCCAACTACAATTCGGGACCTTCAATAAAATAAAAACCCCAAATATACCATAACACACTCAATCAACAAGTTATCAATTAGCCTGAAATAGAAATGATGAGTGACCGGCCTACTACCCTACCACATGCAGCATTTCTCCATGCTCTTTTATTCTTCCAATCTCCATAAATCAGTAGCACAATAGTCCAACTTGAGTGGACAACAAAACAGTCCACTAAAAGTAAAATAAATCGAACTCACTGCTTCCGATTACCGTCCCGTGAGTTCTAACTATTAGGAAATGAATATATCAACCTTCCTTGATATTTAAATCTAGAATAAAGAAATTAGACACTTTCTTAACTATGAAGTACCTTCCAAAACTCAAACTACAAAGAAACAAAGAGGTGATATAGCGATGCTTACGTCTTAGGTATCGTTCTAATGTCATCGCTTCTTGATTTCGTACACGGGATGTTAATCTTGTTTAAAACCCTAGAAGAGAGCTTATGGATATGTTTATGGGTGTTCTATGATCATGTTATAAGGAAAAAATGAAGATAAAAACGGCCTAAGACTTATGTATATCAACTTTGGAAAAGTCAAAGAGGTGCTAGCTTGACACCCTAGCATTGGCCCATCTTCCAACGGTTATATCTTTTTATCCGGATGTCGTATGCATCTTAATAATGACGGCCTAATCTCATCTTATATTTTGTAACTTTTATCCATCCATTATTGATTCACCTTAATATGGATCCATAATCAACCACTGATAAGTTGAAACGTCTTATGTAATACATTGTCACTAGGGCTCACGTTGCATCGGGGGACATTTGAAATGATTTGCTTGATACACCTAGGGACGATACTATACTTCAAAAACTGTATTTCATAGTATCACAACGTGATTCATCTTATGGGGGTATTCTAATCCCCTGCAATTCGTGAAATCCCTTTTTTATAAATCATTACTCAATCAAAGGCCTAAACGTCATCCTCTTATCATCATCATTACACAATTATTCTACTACTAGGGCAACACCTCATCTCTTCTAATTTCTCCTAGGCTTAGACTCCTCTGAGTTCATTCAGGCTGTACCAAGCTTTTTATTACTTACGGAAACCATCAGCTCCATTGTTTTGATGGGTTTATTCCCGAGGACTCACGTCACCTTCTCACTCACCTTTTCATATCCTTACTCCTATCTATCTTAAACCTTGTCACTCTATGATACTTTACCTTGAGACTTACACCTATCTATTTGTACTACTCGCAACCTTCCTTTAACTTGCTAGCACCATAGATTTCATTTCGTGCCTTCTCAGTTGCCTTTAAATGTAAGCAATTAATTTTCCTGACCGTTCTGCCACTTGTTTAATGAGTACGTGGCATATCATATTTCCCATGAATACTGGAATCTCATGTAACATATGATCTCAAATATCACTTTTGACTTCCCGTTCATTAATCACGATAGGTGCCACTTTCTTATGGAGTGCATAGAATATTGTAGTGAGACTGATGTTACAAGATCATTTATTCTTCAAGTTACTATGCTTAGGTTGAATCCTTTTCCCTTATTTCCTTAGATCCTCCAACTCCTGTAAATCTTCAAGCTTATTACATCGTATAGCCAAAGAAAATTTTGATGTTCGCACTCGCCTATAATTATCCTTAGTTATTTACCTCCACGCCCTCTGCTCTTAGGGTCGGTTATTAACTGGAATTTTGACTATCTCCACAGTGGCACTTCATTTTATTTCCATAATACTTATACGGTACCTTTAACTACCACAACTCTTATCTGAATATTTCTAAAGAATCACAACGTCATATCTGCGAGACTAAATTCAATATGTTGGGTTCACTACGGTTATCTTGCATAATCTGCTGATTTGTCTGTAACCTCTTGTCTAGCCATAACTAGGCTCTTCTTGAATCAACTATTAACTACTCGTTAGTCCATTCTTATATCTATATTCTGCGTAATCTTTCTTGGGTTATGTCCTTTATCTTAACTTACCCCTCGCACTGGCTACTTATATATCAAGTGTTCATTTGCACTTATTTATCAATAACATCTAGTGCTGGAACCCTTATCGCCTCTCCCCGGCATGCTTGCATAATGTTCTCGAGTTGTAACATATCTGTAGGGTATGCGTAAATGCAACCTCATCCATTTCACATTATTACCACTTTCTTCCTTTACCATTCCATAGTTACCTAAACCACTTAACTCCGACTTAATACCACATCATACCATCTTCCCCCCTCTCCTCATGTTTGGCATCTTTTCACATCTTTACTGATTCTTACACGCCTTGTGGTAACCCTTCTGTACCAAGGATAACTGAATTTCTTACGCACGAGGGTGACACCTAGTGACTGGAGCACTTAGTCCCTTAAGCATAACTCTGCTCATAGTGCTTTCTTTAGGGAAACATCTTCTTGAATGACTTTTAAAGGTTATTCTTCTACTGTCCATTCTATTATTGCTTGAATGCGATCTCTAAAATTCTCACGATGCCAACTATTATCAAATCATTGGTCCCTAATTCATGTTCAGTTTATCTTGTTCACTAGCTCGTACTAGTTTCTATTACTCAGGGGGTCTAACCTTTCCTTTCGATAATCACGTTCGAGACACCAACTCATTTTTCGAAGTGAGGGTATGAGTTTATGGCTTATACAATTTTATTGTGTCAAGGCATGTCACTTCTTGTCTTTTTCTTCACTTAATTATAGACTCTATCATGTAATATTTTGATTTACCGTAATCACCCATTTATCACATCTTACTCGTAATGCTACATTTACTCTCTTCTTATTCTCCGATTAATATTTCTGTCTATCACTTTATTCTTAACATTTCTACAAAACATTCTTTCGCTTTTAGCTCCCCTTGCACCATCTCACTTGCTCTTCGGGTTACCTAACAATCTCTCCTTACTAGGGGCATGAGTCATACTAAGGTAAATATTCATCCCTTCTAGGATTCCAGTGCCTATCTTCTGAACTTTCTAGTATTCATATCCGACTTTACTAATCTACACTGCACCATCTGGGTATCTTATTCTAACCCTAGTTGGATCCTGATATCCCCTTTTTCTCTTAAACTATATTTGTTAGCTCCCATAGGGCATAACTGAGATGGGTGGGCCAGTTTTATGCATCTATATTACTATTGAAGGTAACTCAAAATACTTATATTTTTGTCTTAATTGTAAATACTAATAATCTTCATTAACTGGGTACATCATACACTTCTTCGCCTTGCTTCTTTTACTTGTTCAAATTTGTATCTACCTTCTGATTCTCTTGTTGCTGTTTCCCATATGGGTGAATTGATATTCATGCCTCAGAGCTCCTTATAAAGAAGCTTACACGTCTTAGTTCACGCTTGATCTGCTGGAGACTATACATTTACTCATCATAAGCAGGATGCAAAATCGAGCTCCTCTGTGCTCAACTCTTCCACAACCACATTCAATCTCTTACAAACTTTCTTTCTGGGTGCAAGTATCGTTGTATTATGAATAAAGTCGAATTTAGGAGTTTGTATTTTTACAACTGAGCTCTACCACACGGTCTAGAGTAAGAAAAAAAAGGGTGAAATGCTAAATGCCTTCTAGCTTCTTGCTTGTAAGTGTGGCGCAAAACACACCCGTAAAGAAGACTCTACTCATGACTTGTAGACTACTTAGGACAGAACTGCTATGATACCAATTTTGTCACGACACAAATCGAAGGGGCAACGACGGGCACCCGGTGCCTTATTCAACCGAGTATTAACATATCATATATTTCTTGTCACACCATCATGGGTAAATGGTCAAGAAGGGTTGTCATGAGATAACTAGAATAAAATATAAGGGAATACTAAACATAGGAGGACCCAACATGATATAGAAACTTATACATGGGACATACGGGCCTATAAGGCCGACAAGATCATTTGTGCACTAAGAACATAGGGCGACATGGCCATATAAGTATCCATACACATGACATCTGTCGATAAGCCTCTAAGAGTACATAAACATCACAAAGGTCGGGACAGGGCCTCGCCATACCAATCAATACATGTCAAAATCATACTTACCAAATAGGCAACTACGGAGCAAGTGGAGTGCACCAACATCTTCCGCTGGGCTAATAGCCTACTAGGACGACTGTCAAGCTATTTTTCAGGACCTGCGGGTATGAAACGTAGAGTCCCCGAGCAAAAGGGAAGTCAGTACAAATAAAGTGCCGACTATGTAAGGCATGAAAGCAATATATAAAAGACATAAAATAAACATGGAGTAAAGAACTCAACCTGTAAGTCTGAATAACTCCGTGAATCACGCCATTTATGGTGATATGCATATGCATATCAATGTCATATCATGCATAGGTATATGCATACATAACATCATCAAGCCTCTGAGGGCATCCCATCATATCATCTCGGCCTCTATGGGCAAAATCATCAACGTACACCATCGGATCAGGTAGTGGTGCATATATAACGCCATAACCTTTCTCCATATCCCATATACATATAATATACGCGTATATAATGCCATGTGGTTATGGGTAAATGTACATGTATAAATGAATGCAATGCATAATGAAGTAAGTCAATAAGATTTCTCTGAATGTCATAAGATCGTTATTCCTTCGGATAAACTTTATCAACTTACGTATTTTCTGAGACCCATGAACAAACGATATAATAATAGGACACATGAGGACTCAAGAACATAGGAACCCCTAGTACTTCTATGAATAGAGTCATTAAAGAAAGTTGCGCGTTTGCTCCTTTCTTTGGATCATATGGATCATGACAAAAGGTAAGAAGGGATAACCTTAACATACCTCAAGTCATCAATACAACTCAACAACAAGCTTATAACAACTAGCGCACCAACCCTATAACAAAGAACTGCATGTACAACCTAGATGGCGCAAGTATATCACGTATCTCAGACAATAACTCGATTCTAAAATAAAACGGGAAGCATTTCCCCTAATTTTAATACTCCCGCAATCCTAGTATAGGCGATATAGAAACACAATACAATCAGCAACTCAAAAACTACCCAACTACAATTCGGGACCTTCAATAAAATAAAAACCCCAAATATACCATAACACACTCAATTAACTAGTTATCAATTAGCCTGAAATAGAAATGATGAGTGACCAGCCTACTACCCTACCACATGAAGCATTTCTCCATGATCTTTTATTCCTCCAATCTCCATAAATCAGTAGCACAATAGGCCAACTTGAGTGGACAAAAACACAGTCCACTAAAAGTAAAATAAATCGAACTCACTACTTTCGATCACCGTCCCGTGAGTTCTAACTATTACGAAATGTATATATCAAACTTCCTTGATATTTAAATCTAGAATAAAGAAATTAGACACTTTATTAACTATGAAGTACCTTCCAAAGATCAAACTACAAAGAAACAAAGAGGCGATATAGCGATGCTTACGTCTTAGGGATCAATCTAATGTTATTGCTTCTTGATTTCGTACACGGGATGTTAATCTTGTTTGAAACCCTAGAAGAGAGCTTATGGATATGTTTATGGATGTTATATGATCGTGTTATATGGAACAAATGAAGATAAAGACTGCCTAATACTTATGTATATCAACTTTGGAAAAGTCAAAGAGGTGCTAGCTTGACACCCTAGCATTGGCCCATCTTCCAATGGTTATATCTTTTTATCTGGATGTCGTATGAATGAACGGTTAAGTGTTTTGGAAAATACATTACAAGACCTTACATTTGGCTAATATGTCCCAAAAATACCTCATATAACATATGATATGTATTGTTCAAAATGCTTCAGTGACACACCTACTAGTCACCCATGTAGTCTGCCTAGTCTCGCGGAATTGCAAATATCTCTCTACTACGATATCGTATCGATGTACGATTTAATGAGTTAGAACCCAGACACGNAGTTAGAACCAAGACACGTAGATATTCAATTTAATATGTGTATAATCCTATAATTCAAAGTATATTGGGAGAAAAGCTCTGCTACAGTTTACCTAATGTTTAGCACATTTATGAATATAACTTGTGATGATCTTTGCCAACTTTTATTCCACCGCTTACTTGACTTTAAACCGTAATACACGACTATCATACGAATAAAATAACTCATAACATAATCTCCTTATAATGTTAAGAACCAAAGTCTCACCCCCAAAGTACATGTTATAACATTCCAAACTTGTCGACTTTCGACGAAACCTATTTTCTTCAATTGGTTTAGCTTCTAAGCTTCCAACCCTCTTGGTACTTGTTATTCATGATCTTAAATATTTGTAACCTCCAAGGAAACATGATTAACTTACTTTATATACTCTCAAAGATGATCTCATTTCTGAGCTTACATCAATTGACTTACGAATACTCTCGCGTACAAAGATATGGGGTGTAACAAAAAACATACTCCATTCCAAATCGTGAAGATCGAATCAAGATTCGCCTAAATCCGAGCTCTATAACTCAAAATGTGATAAAATAACCAAAACCTTCGAAATAAAGTACTTATAAGCAGTGCCCAGATATATTCATCGTGATCGCGGCATAGCCCTTGCGATCACGTAGAAGAAAAAATAGCACTACCATCGAAAACACATCGCAAACGTGATACCTAACTCGCAAATGCAAAGCTCCACACTGCTAGATCTTCGCAAATTCGCGTCTACTCATGTGAAGGCGATAACCTAAACCCCCAACTCCCTTGCTGAAACGACAATCCCGACCTTCATATGTGAATGCAAAGAACAAGTCTATCCACCCTAAATTCCCTTATCTGCAAACGTGATGGCTTCCTCGAGAATGTGATGAACAACAAACCCAACTGGCAAAATACCCATCACTATCGCATATGTGCTCCCGCGATCGCGAAGCTGAACTGGAGCATAAGAAAAATAAGATAAACCAGCAGCTCATGCCACCTCCAAAATGGTCCGAAATAATTTCGAAACACACTGCAACCCTTTGGGACCCCACCCGAACATACCAACAAGTCCCAAAATATAACACGGACCTACTCAGACCTCCCATCACACAAAATAACATGAAAATAATGAATCATCGATCAAGATAAATCTCTTAAGTTCATAAACTTCAAATTTAGAACCAAACGTCTGATTCAAACCGAACCAATCTGGAATATGACCGAACGTTTCACACTAGTCCCAAATGACATAACAAACATATTCCAACTGTTAGAGCAACAATCTGAATCCGATAAAATCGAAGTCAACTTCCGGTCTAACTTGTGAACTTCTAAACCATCAAGTTGCAAACCTTTGCCAATTAGAGCCAAACCCTTCTAGAAACATCACAATGCAAACCCGGGCATACGTCCAAGTCCAAATCACTATTTGAACCTAGTGGAACCATTAATACTCCGATCCAAGGTCAAATACACAAAAGTCAAATTCGGTCGACTCTTCCAACTTAAAGCTTCCTAGTTAAGAATCATTCTTCCAAATCATTCCTGACCCACCCGAAAACCAAAACCGGCGATAGACGTAACTCATAATACACCATATGAAGCTACTCATGACATGAAACCACCAAACTGAATACAAATGCTCAAAATGACCAGTCGGATCATTACATAGAGATGTCGAGCATCTAAGGCTGTGTTGAATTTATCGAAGCCAAAAACAATGGAGCGTAACTTCTCCCTTGGTAGAATTGCTGCTCGGCCTTATTGGTTCAGATGAGCTTTGGACAGATCGCGCCTCCTTCCAAACTTCTACTTGTTGTGCTTATCCCTTTCATGTTAGCTTGGATATATGATATAGGTCCATATAAGGGAACACTACCATAAATTGTCATAAGCTTACACATTAAACAATTGGGGGTTTGGGATATAAGAGGCATGAGAATTATTGAGATTATTAAAATATAGGTTACAAAGATAAAGAGGTATGAGTTATGAAGATAGAATTTTTTCAAATAATGTATTAAATAAAAAATAATGAATACCCAATAAAAGGAGAAAAAAGATAAATACTATATGTTTGGCTTAAGAGAGATGCCACCTCACTTTCCTAGTGCCCTCTTTCATATATACTAAAAACTTTTATCCATGTTTCGCGCAATGTCAAATCAAAAATAAAATATGCAATATAGATAATGTCTTACAATTATAAGAGAAACTAATGTCTTAAATTTATAAGAGAAACTCAATCTTTACGGAGTAACCAAATATTCCTTGACGATTTGATTAATTCTGCCATGTATTGTTATATATAATTGATATATTTACAACAAAAAAAACTTGTGTATTGTTAGTTAAATTTTCTTCTTCAAACACTTAAAAGTCAAACTCAAAACCGTAAACATAATATTCATTAATACCTCTAGCATCATTTAAATGAAAAGACTCCCTTGTCTTACCATTAAAAAGTTGTACATAAAACATATATGGTTTGGTATGAATTAGCTTTGCGCATTCAAGGGAAACCTATGGTTTGAGAAATTGAACAAACGTACAAAGTACATGAGAATAACATATATGTTTTCTTTCACGATCCAAATTCCACTACATACCGTTATGGCGCCTACCGTCATCGTTAGGCAAGTCAACAATTAAATTATCACATTGATAGTTAATCCAAAATGCTATTCGAAATAATTAAATAAATAAGGAGTGGATAACGTTCATTTTAAAGATAATATAAATATTATTATTTTCAATGTTCGAATAAGGTTAAAATATCAACCAGAAAATCATAGCGGAATACAATTAAGAGCTAAAATTTAAATCTCCAAAACCTGGTGTCACAAGTGCATGAGCATCTACCAAAATATACAATACTACGACAACAACTATTTGGAATTGGAAGTAGACAAAATACAATGAATGGATAGATCAGAGACTTTGTGTGCTGCGGATCGTACATAGAGAGCAGCTCACCACAAAGTCTCCTCAACAACTGCACCTACACGCCCAAATGAACACCAAAAGTACCTATCTCGATACATTCACAATTAGTGCAGAAGTGTGGCATGAGTACGTAAATCAACGCGTACCTAGTAAGTATCTAGTCTAACCCCGAAGAAGTAATGACAAGGGGTCGACATCGACACTTAGTAGTAGTCCAATAAATCATGTATAATGAAAGTAGACATGCATGAAGCATAGGAAGTAAAATCGTGAGAGCATATATAGATACGTAATACAATCCATAACTGAATGGTAAATACGAAGTTCACAAATACGGGATACTTCCTGTAACGACCCATGCGGTCGTTTTGAATAGTTTAGCCCCATTTCCCTATTTATTACTCTGCTATGTTCGGTTGTGGTTATTTGACTTATCGAGGTTATTGGTTTGGATTCAAGTGTGTTTCAGAGTGAATTGGAACACATAGTATGGTAATTTATGATTTATAATGTTGACTTGAAGTTTTGTAGGTTGATTTGTTGCTTTTGGGTGAAAGTTGGCAAGTTGAAGGTTTGGAAGCTTGATAGCTTTGATCGAGGGTTGACTTTATTGATATCGGGCATGAATTGTGATTCTGGTAGTTTGTGTAGGTTTGTTTTGTCACTTGGGATATGCATGCAAAATATGAGCTCATTCGAAGTAGGTTAGATATGATTCAGCATTAATTTCGGAAGTTGAATGTTCATTGGTTTAATAGACTTGAATTGGGGTGTGATTCATAGATTTTATGTTGTTTGGTATGATTTAAGGCCTCGAGTAGGTTTGTGTTTTATATTGGGACTTGATGGTATGTTCGGACGGGGTCTTGGGGGGGTCCAGGTGTATATCGGGTTGAGTTTAGACCTATTGGCACTTAGAAGGAATGTCTGAAGAATGCTGGAGTCTGGTATAACCGCACCTGTGATAATTGGGCCGCAGGTGTGACACCATAGAAGTGGCCCACTGGCCGCATATGTGAGATGGGGCTGGATAAGGTGGGGCTATAGGTGCGGTGGATTTTGCGCATGTGCGCAAACGCAGATGAGAATTTCTTCCGTAGCAGCAGAAAATGGTTTGTTGGCTTAGGACCGCAGGTGTGGTAATTTTCTGTAGAAGCTGATGTGCAGAAGTGGAATTCACTGAGTTAGTGATGGGCCACACCTGTGATTGTTTTCCACGGATGCCAAGCTGCAGAAATAGCTATTGGCCCGCAGGTGGGAAATGCCTGAGCAAAAATAGAGAAGATCGAGGGTTTTATTTTATTTTCCACATTTTGAGTTAGAGAGCTCGATTTTGGGTAATATTTGAGGGTATTTTCAAGGATTGGATTAGGGTAAGTATTTTTGACTTATATTTGTTTATTATTCTTGATTCAATCATTGTTTTTATCATTTAATTAGTGATTTGAGTTGAAGAAATTGGGGGGTTTTGTAAAAACATTCCTAAACCATATATTGAGGTTAGAAGGTCAATTTGAGATCAGAATTGGATAATTGTTATATGGTTGGACTCGCAGTGGAATGGGTATTCGAATTTTATAAGTTTTGTCGGGTTCCAAGGTGCGGGCTTAGGGTTGAAATTTTGATTTTCTTCAAATATAGAAACTTTATTATCCGAAATTACTTCATATGGCTTGTATTTATGGTATTAAGTTATTTTGGCTAGATTCGAGCCATCCAGAGTTGAATTTTCTTGGGAAAGGCTTATTCTTGGACTAATTTAGCTTGTTTGAGGTAAGTATCTTGCCTAACTTTGTGTGGGGAAATTATCCCTCATGACTTTGGTTGATTTGTGTTATTTGGATTATGTGAAAGATGTGTACATGAGGTGACGAGTGTGTACACAGGCTTATATGTTGTATTTTTACCGGTTTAGACTCTTAGGATCTTTCATACATTTGATTAGAAATAGTAATATCATGTTATATCATCCATTGTTAAATTGCTATTACATGCTTTACTTTATGTTGTTATCACACGATGTATCTTTTATTGTCAAACATGCTCTTATATGGCAAGTTATTCTTATTTGGAGTTGTTATCTCTCTTATTGTCATGTTACCTCTTTTATTGTCGAGT
>AWOL01S0059070.1:20535-33220 GCA_000715115.1 Nicotiana otophora | reverse complement strand
TGCGTGAAATACGAAATATGAAATACGAATCACGTAATGCGAAATGTTAAATATGAAACTCGGTCAATGTGCCAAGATAAATAATACAATTGTGACCATTAGTGCCAATGAATTGAAGAGATGTGCAAGAAATATGAAACGGGATGATTGATAGAAGGGAGATATCTCACATGAGACGGCCTAGTCGATCGGGTCGTGATCGGACGTCATGTCGCTCACATGGTAGTGACTGTGTTTGAAATTGTAATTGAAATTTTGAATAGTGGTATAACCGTACCAAAGATTTCCCAACTTAAAATTTGGAAATTTATTTACAAAATTATACTATCTCTAATTTGATATTTGGTAATTGTTTGAGGCTTTAACTGATATTATGACTGTCCTTACTTGCATTACTGCTCTGTTCTTTGAGAGAGTGTTTAATCATATGTACTAGTACTATTTGACAGTACTAACGTTCCACAGTAGGCGGCACCGATCTGAGATAGCACTATACTGTTTTCCCAGTTGATTTGGTGAGCGCCACTTCACTCGGGGTCACGTATCTTTTGTTTATTTTATCACCATGTTTTGAGGTATAGCCGAAGCCTTGTTTTCGGAACTTTCATTGTACTGTTTTATATCTAATAGAGACTCCGCATACATAGCGTGGGTGGTATGTTAGGGTGGGGAAAGTCAAACTAGTAATGTTGTAATTGGATCACACGTTCCACATTAAACTATGAAAAAGTATGTATTTTCTAAGCTTATAAATGATGTAACCGCTGATAATGAATTGGTCGTGTTGTTTACTTGATCCTCCCCACTCATTAATTAATGAATTGGATTTTATTATCCTTCATGATTAAGTTCGGGTAGAAGGTATTGTACAGGCTTGCCCGACCAGGTTATCTTGGTTGAGCACCGGTCGTGCTCCCCGGGTTCGGGGCGTGACATGATAATAAAGATTCAATCTTTAATGAAAATTAAAAAGTCAACTCGGGCCCGCAGCTCGGAACCTGACCAAACATAAAGATAGTGAGCACGCATTCCGATACGGGTCCAACCATAAACTATTATCCATTTCCGACCTCAAATCAACATTCAAATCCTCAGTTTATAATTTTGGAAAGCTTTTAAAAAAACCCCAAATTTCTCCAACACAAATCATTAATTAAATAATAAAAACAATGATGGAATCATGAATAATGGGTAACTCTAAGTCAAAAATACTTACCCCGATCCAAACCGTGAAAATCCCCTCCAAAATCGCACAAAATTGAGCTCTACAACTCACAATATGTTAAAATGAACCAAACCCTCGAAATAGTGTACTGTATTTCCCCAACTCTCCACCATCGCGGAAAAGACTTCGCGATCGTGAAGAACAAATTTCACCAAATTCCTAAACCTCTTACGTGAAAACGAGGCTACAAATGTGAACGTGGTGATAAAATGTCCTCAGGCTTCGTGATTGCGGATTCGTCCTCGCGACCGCAATGAACAATGTGTGCCACCATACAACCTCGCCTTCTTTCTATGCGGACGCGGCCCGACACTCGCAATCACGATGAACAAACACCCCAAGGCTTCATGAATGGATCCTTCTCTTTACAAATGCGAAGTGAAAAAACCCATATGCTAGCAAAGACACTACGTGATCGCGACCCATTCTTCGTGATCGCAAAGAAGGATACTAGAAGCATAGACAATTACAAAAGTTCCAACACATAAATAATGTCTGAAATCCATTCGAAACACACCCAAAGCCCTCGGGACCTCAGACAATTACACTAACAAATCCTAAAACACAATACAAACTTACTCGAAGCCTCAAATCACATCAAACAACAAAACCACAAATCGTATCCCAATTCAAGCCTAATGAACTAATGAACATTTCCAAATTCAAAACCAACGGCGAACAAGCCTAATAACCATATAATGACCTCAAATTTTGCATGCAAGTCCCAAATGTCATAATGGACCTATTCCACTTCCCGAAATCACAATTCGAGCCAAATATCAATAAAGTCAACCCTTGGTCAAACCTATCAACCTTCCAAACCTTCAACTTTCTAACTTGTCAGAACAACCTACGGGACTCCATATTCACATCCGAACATATGCTTAAGTCACAAACCACTATACGAAGCTATCAAAACCATTAAAACACTGTTCCGGGGTTGCTAATACAAAAGTCAATCTCCGATCAACTGTTTCAAATTAAGCTTTCAATATTGGAACTAAATATCCCAATTTACTCCGAAACGCACCCGGAACCAAACCAACAATCCCGACAAGTCGCATAACCACAAATGAAAAAAGAAGAATCAATAAATACGGGAACGCAGCTACAATACTCAAAATTACTAATCATGTCGTTACAAGAAGTTTAGAGATCACCTCGTCCGGAAGTACCTGGATCTACACACGTAGTGCATAGTATAGTATGAGTACAACCAACCCCATGCAATAAGTAACAAAACTAACCTTGGTCTTAAATTAGTGACGAGCTAAGAAGAAACATTCAGATACCAATATTAATAACTAATAACAACTCATGATAAAAAGGAAAAACAGTGTATGTATGTATCTCAATAATATCATGTTCAGCCCGTTCATATATCAAGGATTTAGGTATACTTTCCATATATAACCGTTAAAGCCTAATACGGATAATAAATTTAATTCACCAACTAGCATGAGGAAAGTACATATCAAATATACATGTCAACTCAGCAATATCACAATGGACCAATCAAGAATAATCACACTTTGCATTGTATGAGTGCTGGCATAACTGCCCATCATCAAGCACTTATATACAACAATATGCATGCGCCCACTGCTGGCATGTTAGACTTCCTGAGAGGCGGATCCCGCCCAAGTGCTAATTATAATCACATAGTCCAAATAATAGGGCATAGTGCATGTGTCACCCCAAAATAATAACAATTAGCCCAATGTGAGCATGGCGTACGCGTCACCTCAAAATCAATACCAATTCGGCTCTATGGCCCAAGCTGGGTCATTAACTGATTAAGTCTCATGTATTCACATCTAACAAAACTGAGTTAAACAATTTTACACATATGAGGCACCAACAACACGTGAAGAATCAAATAAGAAAGTACTGAGACAAAGATATCATACATAGACATAGCATCGTGACTGAGATTATGAGTGCAATTTAGGCAAATAGATCATAAACAACAAGAACAAGCCCTATCGTGTTACAATCAAATAGCACATAGCCTATATGTGGTTTCTAACAAGAATCATGGCTCAAATAACCTTACAAGTCGAGATGACACGGATATAACAAGGCACGATAGAAAAACAAATCTTATTATAGCCTAAAACCACCCCAAATCATGAACACGTCGGTGCACACACCCATTCCCATCACCTAGAATGTGTGTCACCTCAATATGCCTTATGTAACATAGTTCTCAGGGTTAATTACACTCAAATCCAAGATTAGATATGTTACTTACCTCAAAACGTGCGAGTCAATACTCCAAAAATCCCTTCCCACGTGAATCGGCCTCCGAACAATTCGAATCTAGTCACAAACAACTTAATATCATGAAATAATGTTGTAGAAAACAACTTCAAACAATAAAGCTCCGATCTTTATAAAAATCAAAAAGTCAACCCGAAAAGTCAACTCCGAGATCGCACCTTGAAATCCAATCAAACTCACAAACTCTGAACACCCATTCACTTGCAAGTTCAACCATACAAATTTTATCCAATTCCGACCTGAAATGACCTTCAAATCCTAAATTTTAACTTTAGGAAATGTTTTACGAAAATCCCCAATTTCTTCACTATAATTTATCAATTAAATACTACAAACAATGATAGAATCGTGGAATATAAACAAATTCGAGTAAAAAGTACTTACCCTAATCAAAATCGTGATAAAATCCAATCCCAAATCGCCCAAAACCGAGCTCTCTAACTCAAAATGTGGTATAGTGACCAAACCCTTGAAATAAAGATGTTAAATAGTCTGCATAGGCAATGCGTTGGAATTGCGTCACCACTTCCCGAACTCGAAGTACATTTTGCCTGCCATCTAGAACATTCTATGTGCTTGCGACTTACTCCTCGTGATCGCTGTAACGACCCGACCTATCGTTTTAAGTATTTTTGTTTCGATCCCCTATTTATTTTCTCCTTTGTGTTGTATTATAGTTATGTGACTTTCTGGGGGTCTTTGGTTTATGTTCGGGTGAGTTTCAAAGTGAAATGGGACACTTAGACCCAAAGTTGGAAGTTTAAGTTGAATGAGTTGACCGTAGTTTTATTTTTGTTTAGACGACTCCATTCTAATAGCTCCAAATGGTGATTTTGAGACATCCTTTCCACGTAATGTATCCAAGTGTTCCACACAAATTCTTCTCATTCACAAAACTCCTTAGTATGTTCCAACACACCTTAAACACATATTTTCATTTCAAAATGATGTGGTTCTATCCCATGGGTCTCATTTGATACTCGAACACGTTATTCCCAAATACTATTGGTGCACCTTAAAATCATAAATAATTAGGAAATATTAACGGGACCTTACACTACCAGAGGCCAAAAATCACATCAAACAACATCAATTATACGAATCGTAGCCTAATTCAAACCTATTGAAACTATAAGCATCCGACTTCCAAAACTAATGCCGATTCATACCAAAACAACTTCGATTGACATCAAATTCTGTGCCCAATTCATAAATGACATGGCGGACCTATTTCAATTTTCATAATTGGAAACCGACCCCAATTTCTAAAAAAGTCAACTCCCGGTCAAACTTCTCAATATTCCAAATTCGCACAACATCCTACTTCAAACACATGCTGCTACCAAACTATACTGAATTAGGAGGTTATCTACCTATCAAATTAAATAACTTCGAGTCTAGGTTACAACACATCAAACCGTTCGTCATTTGGATATGTATACAGAATGTTATGGCCATTGTACTGGACCTATATCATATGCATGGCCAGATGCGCAGTCGCTTATATTTGAGAGTTTCTGCCTTGTGTGCGCGGCCAGATGCGCGGACACTTGCCCAGGTGCACGAAAGCGCATGTATGAGCCCATTAAATAACCCCAAGGTCGGGTAGAGAGAGGGAATAAGTCATTTTGTTTTAGCTAAAACATGATATTTTGAGGGTGAGAGAGTGCCCTAGAGTGGGAGAGCGATCTTTAATAAATTGTCCTTCAATTCTTGCTCACATCTTTGAAAATTAACAAGGAAAACTCACTAGGTCTTCATCCTAGAGGTAAGATTCTATACCCTAGCCCTAAATTTCGAAAGTTATCTAAAAATGGATAATTAGCAAGACAATTCTTGTGTATCAGAGTTGTTTATTTTGCAGGCATGTGTTATCAAAGGGTGTAGGGAGATTGTGAGCTAAAAATGGTAAAGAATGGGTTGTGGGATGATGGAATCGTACATAAAAGGTCCTTGAAACGTTAAAGCACACCTAGTGTTTGATAAAATGCTCAAATGAGCTAGAACCATGATCATCTTCCTAATTTTGCTTCAACTTGTTATATTTCTAAAATAGATTGAAGTTGCTAATAATTCCGGAACATTTTAGAGATTAAGGAAGCTCAATTGAGGTATGTTGGCTAAACTCTTCTCTTAGAATTGAATCCATTGTGTTCGTGTAAGTCCCGAACTGATCATTATAAAATTGGCCATTCCGAATATGCTTGTGCTGAAAGATATATGTTCAATATGAATTCCAAATGCTTTTATCATGTTATCTTATCATTTGAGGATGCCTTCAAAGTATGAGATGTGTGTTGAAAATTTTAAGACTTCAAGTAAAGTTTGAATGAAGGTTGTTATGACAAATTGTGTGAAAAGTCTCTACGTTCCTAAAATTCTTAGTTGCTCCCATGACTATTAAAGTTTTGAATTGAAAAGCCTTGTTGGTGTTGATGACGATGATGAAATTTGAAAGTGGAAAAAGAATTTAAATTATGAAATACGGCCAAGTGCCAAAAATGATTTTATAATTGTGGCCACTAGTGCCAATGAAATGAAAAGATGTGAAAGAAGTATGAAATGAAATGACTGATATAAAAAGGTTGATGTCTCGAATGAGATGGCCTAGCCGATCAGGTCGTGGTCGAGCGCCATACTGCACACATAGTGGTTATTATATTGGAAATTGTGATTGTGCTTGATGTCTCTAATGAGATGGCCTAGACAATCGGGTCGTGATCGGACTAAGTGCTAACAGTAAGGTGGTATTGGTATTGTGAATAATGGTATTGTGAACGATGATACATCAGTACTAAGGATCTCCAACTTAAAAATATGGAAATTTACTTGCAAATTTATGTGGTTCTAACTTGATGTTTAGGTATTGTTCGAGGCTTCCATTGATTTTATGATTGTTCCACCTCATAATATTATTCATTCTATTGAGAAGGTGTTTAGGTGTACATACTAGTGCTATTCGACGGTACTAACGTCCCTTTTGTCGGGGGCGCTGCATCGTTAATGGATGCAGGTGGTTCCAGAGCAGGAGACATTGATCAGTGATAGCGGTACACTGTCACGCCCCATCCTCGGGAGGCGTGACCGGCGATCAACCGAGTGAACCCAATCGAGCAAGCATGTTAGATACTTTCTACCCAACTCACCCATGATTAGGAAAAGACATGATTTCATAAATGATACAGTAGGGAGTTCATACATACAATACTAAATCGTTTCAAGAAGGCCCCGGCTATACCTCAAACACTGACCACAATATAAACAGAAGGTAGAATACATGACCCCAGAATGAAATGGGGCTCATTGAGTCCGCTGAAAAGAGAATGCAGTACTATTTGTGATCAACACTGTCTGCTAGGGTACAACCTATATCCATTTAAATATGCAGCGCCCCCGACAAAAGGGACGTTAGTACTGTCAAATAGTACTAATATGTATAGCTAAACACCATCTCAATATAATGAATAATAATACGAGAGGAACATTAAGAATTCAATAAGAGCTTCAAATAATATTAAAACATCAAGTTAAGGATCACATAAGTTTTCAAGTCAATTTCCATATTATTAGGTTGGGTTATCCTTAGTGCCGATATTTCACAATTCACAATGCCACCGTATTCTTACATGGAGTCCGACCATGGCCCAATCGGCTAGGTTGTCTCTTTTGAGACATCAACCATAACCACAATTTCATCATAATTTCCATCACAATTACCACCATGTGTGCGGCATGGCATCCGACCACGACTCGATCGGCTAGGCCGTCTCACCCGAGACATTACCTTTTCAATCAATAATCTCACTTACTTCTTTCACATCTTTTCAATTCATTGGCACTAGTGACCACAATTATAAAGTCATTCATGGCACTTGGCCATATTTGATAATTCCAGTTCTCCTTTGCACATTCAAACATATTTATCATTATCAACAATGATAAGGTTTCCCATTCAATACATTAAATTCACATATGAGCAATTTGGGAATCTTAGGCACATAGAGGCTTTTCATACAATTTGGCATAACAACCTTTATTTGATCTTGACATAAAGTCTTAACATTTCTAAGACATATTCCACATTTTGAACACATCCTCAAATGGAAAGATAACATGATGAAGCATTTAGAATAAATATTGAACATACAGCCTTCAACACAAACACATTAGGAATAGCCAATTCTATAATGATCAATTTGGGACTTACACCAATTTCATGAACACCGTGGGATTCGATTGTACGAAGAAGGGGGTTTAGCCAACATACCTCAATTGAGCTTCTTAAAACTCTAAGATGTTCCGGAATAATAACAACTTCAATCTATTTTATCAATATAGCAAAATTGAACCAAAAATTAGGAAAACGATCATGATTCTAGCTCACTTGAGCATTTTATTAAACACTTTGTGTGTATCAATGTTGTAAGCCCCCCTTTTGAAGGATTCCATCTTTCCCCAACCTATTCTCTACCATATTTAGCTCATAACTTTCCCATATACTTCAAGAATACATGCATGCTAGGTAAGCACTCCATCCCCAAGAACTACCTTACTAATTGCCCATTTTAGTTACATTTTGAAATTAGGAGCTTGGTGAGAGAATCTTACCTCTTAGGATGAAGACCTAGGGTCCTTCTCCTGATAAACTTCAAAGTTTTAAGCAAGAATTGAAGAGACATGTTTGATGAAGATCACTTTCTCCCTCTAGGACTCTCTTTCTCACTCTAAAGATATCAAATTTTTGCTCAGAAACAGTGTACGGGATGTGTTTTAACAGAATTGGGTCGGGTTTAAAAACCCCAAAAATAAAGCTTTGGAACAGGTTCTATGGTTGCATATGTGACCACATAATGTTTATGTGGTCCGCGAAATGACCACAAAATTTGGGTGCCAAACCCAGCGAGGAACTCACCAGGTCTGCAGTCAATATGCGGCCCGCAGACCTGTTATCCGGTCGCATAATGCACCGCAAAACGGTTCTGCGGTCGCATAGTGCACTGTAGAACCTCCCTCCAAAAAAACCTAAGGATGATTATGTGACTAAAGTGAGGCCCGCGAAACGGTTATGCAATCGCATAATGGTCTCAAAAGTCACATAAAAAATGCCCCAAACAATGGCCCCACTCTACGACCAGTATGCGGTCCACAGAGTGGTTCTGCGGCCGCAAATGGGCCACAGAAATGCCTACATATGTCCAACATTTTACTTCAACTCCCCAGCGCACTGTTCAATCCAATAACTACAAACTGCGGCTTGCAAGCTCACCACAAAGAATTTATACTATTATTAACCTCTACGCCTTTTTTGGTGTCACGGAATCCAGGTTTTTAGGAAAATATTTACGAGGCCTTACATACACCCTCTTCCCAGCTGACTTGTTGAGCCCCACTTTATTTTGGGGTCATGTATCTTTTGTTCCTTGTGTATTGTGTTTGAGGTATAGCTGGGGCCTTGTTGTCGGCATTATCATAGTACTCTTCTTTATACATAGAGGCTTAGTAGATATAGTGTGGGTTGTATATGGGTGCTGGGAACGTCAATCAATGTTATGTTGTGGTTGTATTAATTGTTCCATTTCAGTCTATGAAAAATGTTTGTGAAATTTGAGACTTTAAAATTATGAAACTATTGGTAATGAATTAGTATTGTAGAGATGATCACCTTATTGGCTAATTAATGAAAATATATATTATCCCCATTTAGGTATGTGTTTCGGTAGAAGAAAATCTAATAGGCTTGATCGGCTGGGTTCACTCGGTTGAGTGCCGGTCGTACTCCCTGATTTTGGGGCGTGACAAACTTGGTATCAGAGCCTAAGTTTTTAAAGTGTACTAGGATGTATCGGAGCTGTGCAGTAGAGTCCTTCTTATCGGTGNATCTAACATGCTTGCTTGACTGGGTTCACTCGGTTTAGCGCCGGTCGCAGTCCCCATGTTCGGGGCGTGACAAACTTGGTATCAAAGCCCAAGGTTTTAATGTGTCCTAGGATGTCTTGGAGCTGTGTCTAGTAGAGTCCTTCTTATCGGTGTGTTGTAGACTTGGGCACATCTATAATTAGGATGCTACTTGGGAATTTAAGAATAACACGCTTCTTTCATATTCTCGATCATGCGATAAAGCTGATTGTAAGATTGTTCATTCTTTAACTCGTGCTTTGCTCTAACTTTCAGTATACGGCACCTAAGAAGAAGGCGAGAACTGGACAAACAGCCAATGTCACCCCATGAGTGGCAGTTGATTCTATATTTAATAATGCGGGTGAACACCCAGGGAGTTAGAATGTTCCTCCAGTTACTACGCTGCCTCACTCTACTATAACTTATCAGACCGCACTTGTCACTACACCTACTGAGGGTGCAATGGTCCCTCCTACTGATATACCAGTTTCACCTCCAGTTCCAGCTTCCGATTCTGGTGTTTCTAATGTTGATCTTAGGGAGCCATACCGATGTTGGCTCAGATAGTGGCTTCCCAGGCCCACAGATCAAATGTTGCACCCACTTCTTCCAGTCAGCCAGGGGATTCCCCTAGTTCCAGGGTGAACAGGTTTCTCCAAGTGGATCCTCTAGTGTTCACAGGTACTAATCCAAAAGAGGACCCCCAAGACTTCATTGATGAGATGGACAAAACTCTCTGAGTTATGCGTGCTACTGAGATGGAGCAAGTGGAATTTACTTATTACCGCCTGAAATAGGTGGCATATTCTAGGTCTGAACTATGGGAGGAGTCCCGTGATGAAGGGAGCCCTTCGGCGAAGTGGGGTAAGTTTGCCGATGGCTTCATTGATCATTTCTTGCCTGCCGACACTAAGGCAGCCCGTGCAGCTGAGTTTGAGAACTTGAGGCAAGGTAGCCTGAGTGTATGGTATTACCATATGAGATTCACGTACCTATCCAAGTATGTTATTTACAAGTTGCCTACTATGGAGGCTAGAGTGTGTCAGTTTGTGCAGGGCCTTAGTCCCTTGGTAATTAATGAGGCCGCTACAACTTCCTTGAATTCCGATATGAACTACGGTAAGATGGTGGCATTCGCTCAAGCCACATAGATCCGCAAATTAAAGAACATAATGGAGCGAGAGGGTAGCAATAAGACCCGGTCTACGGGCAACATTGGTGGTTTTTCCGGTGGTGGCAGGCCAATATTCAAGGGAGGGTCGTCAGGGCCATCTTAGTCCTTTTCTCAGTCTTTGGCTAGTGCACCACCAGAAGGGCCCAGTCAGCAGCAACAGTGGAGCCGTTTCACGCCTAATCAGGGCAACAAGGGCTCCTATCAGCATGGTCATTATGGTGGTAGATTTCAGTAGAAGTGGAGGCCCCCATGCCCTAAGTGTGGAAATATGCACCTAGGAATATGCTACATGGACTTAACCATATGCTACGGATGCGGATTGAGGGGTCACATTAAGAGTGATTGTCGTTCGTCCTGCCAGGGTGCGGGTAGGGGCCCAGCACAGCCAGCCAGTTCTACAACTACTACATCCACAGGACCTCCTCTAGCTCGAGGCACTCCAACACCCGCAGGGCGTGATGCAGCTAGGGGTGGAGCATAGAGTTTGGTAGGATCCGACCATTTCTATGGTATGAGGGATCGTCAGAATTAGGAGGCTTCTCCAGATGTTATTACAGGTATATTGACTGTCCAATCTCATGATGTGTATGCTCCTATTGATCCCGGTTCAACTTTGTCATTTGTTACTCCTTATGTTGCTATGGAATTTGGTAGAGAACTGGAACATCTTCATGAGCCTTTCTTTATATCTACTCCAGTTAGTGAGTCTATTTTGGCCGCGCGGGTTTATAGGGATTGTGTCATCCCGTTGCGTCATCGAGACACCATGTCCGATCTCATTGAATTGGGGATGATCGATTTTGGTGTAATAATGGGAATGGACTGGCTTTATTCATGGTTTTCCAAGCTTGATTGCCGAACCAGGACCGTTAGGTTTGAATTTCCAAATGAGCCAGTTATTGAGTGGAAGGGGGATGATGTGGTACCGAAGGGTTGGTTTATTTCTTACCTTAAGTCCGCGAAGATGATCAACAAGGGATGTACTTTCAATTTGGTCCGAGTTATCGACACCGATGCTGAGGTACCTATACTCTAGTTTGTGCCTATTGCGAATGATTTTCCGGGAGACTTTTTGGATGAGCTCCCTGGGATCCCACCAGATAGGGAGATAGATTTTGGGATTTATGTGATGCCAGACACTCAACCTATATCTATTCAGCCCTACAGAATGGCACTGGCAGAATTGAAGGAGGTAAAGGAACAATTGAGAGATTTGTTAGAGAAAGGTTTCATCCGGCCGAGTGTGTCACCTTGGGGCTCAAGGTGTAATGACTATCAGTAGCTCAACAAGGTCACAATCAAAAATAAATACCCACTACCAAGGATAGATGACTTGTTTTATCAATTGCAAGGTGCCAGGTACTTCTCCAAAATTTCTTTACGATCCGGGTATCACAAATTGAAAATCAAAGAGCAGGATGTTCCGAAAATAGCTTTTAGAACCCGATATGGGCACTTTGAATTTTTGGTGATGTCTTTTGGGCTAAGAAATTCCCCTGCAGCCATCATGGATCTTAAAACCGAGTTATCAAGTCCTTCCTCGATTCTTTTGTGATAGTGTTTGTTGATAATATTCTTGTATATTCACGAAGTCGAGAGGACCATGCTGATTATCTCAGGATAGTTCTGCAAACCCTGCACCAGCACAAGTTATATGCAAAGTTTTTAAAGTGTGAATTCTTGCTTGAATCTGTCACATTATTTGGTCATGTCGTCTATAGTGAAGGAATAAAGGTTTATCCTTAGAAAATTGCAGCTGTGAAGAATTGGCCGAGGCCTACAACTCCAACGGAGATTCGCAGTTTCTTACGCTTACCAGGATATTACAGAAAGTTTGTGGAGGGGTTTTCTAGTCTTGCCTCTCCACTGACTAAATTGACGAAAAAGGCAATTAAGTTCCAATGGTTAGATGCTTGTGAAAAGGGTTTCTAGGAGTTGAAAGCAAGATTGACTACCGCACCTGTGTTGAC
This sequence comes from Nicotiana otophora, assembly GCA_000715115.1. Taxonomy (NCBI): domain Eukaryota; kingdom Viridiplantae; phylum Streptophyta; class Magnoliopsida; order Solanales; family Solanaceae; genus Nicotiana; species Nicotiana otophora. The sequence continues at coordinate 20,670 of AWOL01S0059070.1, read as the reverse complement.
CCTACCAGAGGGTATAGATGGATTTGAGGTATATTGTGATTCTTCAAGGATCCGGCTTGGGTGTGTATTAATGCAACATGGGAAGTTGATAGATTATAATTCTACACAACTAAAGAATCGTGAAAAGAACTATCC
>AWOL01S0059065.1:7497-19091 GCA_000715115.1 Nicotiana otophora | reverse complement strand
ACAAGGAATTGCCTTAGATATTTTTATTACCATTTTTTTCTCTAACTTCTATAAAAAAAAATTAAAAATAGAAAGTATTTGTTGGGCCCACTAAGGCCCCCTTTGGCCCACTTAGGCCCGGGACCGACCCACTTAACCCGGGACTGTTATTTCGTGGTCCCGATCCGGTTCCAACAAGAAGTCCACGAAGCCCGAGACCGCTTAGGACCGGCCCGTCTAGGATGGCCCACTTAGGATCGGGTCCGCGAAGCCCGCTTAGGACCGGGCCCGGCCCACATGACACCCTTACTTACCTCAAAGAAGCTAGAACTACACTCTAAATTGGTCTTCTCGTGTGAAACAACTTCCGAATTGCTCAAATCTAGCCAAAATTACTTAACATCATACATAAAACTCATGGAAAATGATTTCGGATAATAAAGATTCGATCTTTAATTAAAACTAAAAAGTCAACTACAGGCTCGTACCTAGAACCGGACAAAATTCATAAAATCCGAACATCCATTCGATAACGAGTCCAACCATAACAAAATTATCAATTTTCGATATCGAATCGCCCTTCAAATCCTCATTTTATATTTTTGAAAGATTTTTACACTTTTCTTCCATTCAATTCACTAATTTAATGATAAAACAATTATGGAATTATGAAATATAATCAATTTAGGATAAAGAACACTTACCCCAAACAAACACGTGAAGAATCCTTCAAAAATTGCCAAAATCCGAGCTCCCCAACTCTAACTATGTTAAAAGTGGTGAAACCTCCATTTTTAGAAAGCTCTACCTGAGATTTATAAATCGCATTTGACACCTGGGACTTATCAATCGCATTTCACACCTAATACTTATAAATTGAATTTGACACCTACGATTTGCCTATGTTTCCTCAAACACCAGAAAAAATAGCAGTCTTTCCCGACATGAAAATTGGCATAACTCTCTTATACGACCTCAAAATGCGGCGATTCTTATTGCTATGGTTCTGTAATTACGATACGGGTCTGATGGTTCAATAAAATCAAAAATCAAAGCTCGTTTGCACAAATGTGGTACCCTTTATGTCAAAAGAAACGACACTGAAGCATCAAACAAGAGCGTGGCACAATCCAAACCCATATGAAACTCACCGAGCCCCATGAGACCCCAACCAAGTATACTAACAAGCCCCAAAACATGATATGAACTTTCTAGAAGCCTCAAATTGTCTCTAACAACACTAGAATCACGAATCGCCTATTGATTCAAGCCTAAGAAACTTATGAACTTCCGAATTCCAAAACTAATACCGATTCATACCAAACCAACTCCGATTTACTTTAAATTTTGCACGCAAGTCATAAATGACAGTACAGACCTATTCCAACTTTTAGAACCGTGATCTGACCCCAACATCAATAAAGTCAACTCCCGGTCAAACTTTCCAAAATCGTCAATTTTTCAACTTTCGTCAATTCATGCTGAAACAACCTACGGACCTCTAAATCAACATCCGGACATACTCCTAAGACCAAAATCACCATACGGAGCTATTGGAACCATCAAAATACCATTCCGGAGTCGTCTACACAAAAGTCAAACTCCGATCAACTCTTTTCACTTAAACTTCTAAAACAATAATTGTTCCTCCAAATTGATCCTGAATCATCCGAAAATCAAACCCGACCATACACGCAAGTCATAATGCATAATACGAAGTTTCTCAAGACCTTAAGATGTCGAACGAGACGATAATTCTCAAAATGGTCGGTCGGGTTGTTACATTCTCCCCCTCTTAAACAGATGTTCGTCCTCGAACGTGCCAAGAATCATTCCGAGATCATCAAATCACTGCATGTACTAAACATACATACACTCGTGGGTGCTCCCATGTTACCTCAATTGACATAAGCCCGACAACACCATCTCAATTAAAGATTATATCTCATATCTACATTGATAAACCTTAGAACCAAATTCTCACCATCTGATCATTTCCAAAAGAACTGATTCCCACATCAACGCACGACATCAGCCCCACCCAGTTGTAATAACTCATGCCTACACCCATCATGAACAAACAAACGACGTAACACACCACACATGTGTCCATAATAACATTTCTAATCACGATAGTTGCCCATAATCAAATACAACAACGACAATAACCCCTTCACAACTAAAACCTCATTTCAAACCTTCACAATACCGACAACGGTGCAAGAGACATGAAGACCTCATAACTATTCACCTTAATCATCAAGTCGCATTCAATGTCACATGGACACACACCTCATAAACTAAACCCCAATAAGCACAACGCGAATATGACTAATTATGCAATGAGAAACACATGAGAGATCTATCAAACAAGCCCGACAGGCATAACTCCCTATCAGTACCATACAACAACAACAACAACAACCCAGTATAATCCCACTAGTGGGGTCTGGGGAGGGTAGTGTGTACGCAGACCTTACCCCTACCCTGGGGTAGAGAGGCTGTTTCCAAATGACCCTCGGCATCCTTCCCTCCAAGAACTCCCCACCTTGCTCTTGGGGTGACTCGAACTCACAACCTCTTGGTTGGAAGTGGAGGGTGCTTACCATCAGAGCAACCCACCTATCAGTACCATACTAAGAATAAATTTTATAAGGGAGAACCAGAACATATGAACTAGCCACAAGGGTCACATCCTAATATAACTCCACCACGGCAAGTAGCCCAGTTCAAACATATCGAACCATATGAAAGCAACATCCTCAACTCTGAATCACAAGTAGTAGACATATCATGCCAACCAAAACCTTTTTTTTTCTATTCTGCTAAACAAAATCACAACACATAATGAACCATTTCACCGGTATAACATCTAAATCACAAATTGTAATTAAACTATCCAGAAATCACATCAAAACATACCGTAATGAGTAACAAAAATTCACTTTAGCCTCATAGATCTAAATAGTGAACAAAAACAAAATGATAGACACGGGCTACTACCATAGAATCTCCCACTAGAGATAAACACATAAGCGGAGTACAAAGTCACGAAACTCACCATATGTGAAGCATGATAGGAAATCTCACCTCGATAAGCAGAACCGAATCAAAATAAGGATAATGTTCCTCTATAACAAATCGAAACCATACTTGTAACGACATCATCTGGTGTAGCGGCCTCAGCCATACCATGACAATTATATCAGCGAGCCGGGACTCCCCCTTTAGGGCACCCTCTAACTGCCTGTCCTCCACCCCTAGATGGTTGTGCAGGTGGAGTGGCAATTGGAACATAACTTATAGCCTAAATACTCTACCGTGACACATCTATCCGAAGTATGGGACAATCTCTCACCATATGGATGGTATCTCCACACTCAAAGCAATCTCTCCACTAACATGGTTGTGAAAGTTGTCCGATACGGGTACTTTAAGACCTGTAGGTATTTGAAACACCGTGCGATGCCTGAAGTGCAAATTGAAATGTCTGACCCACAAAACCTCTACCATGGCGTACCCTGCCTCCGTAATAGGACAAGTAGATCCTCCTGGTCTAGGAGGCCTCTTAGCCTCTTTGTCCCCTCTTTCCTGACCCGACATGTCCTCTTTCTCTTAGTCTCGCATGCCTTCTAATCGGCGAGTGATCTCTACCACCAACTGAAATGAAACATCTGACTCCAACTCTCGAGCCATGCTGAACCGGATATCATGATTGAGTCTCTCAGTGAATTTGCGGACTCGCTCTCTAACTGTAGAAGCCAAAGCAGGTGCATGTCTGAAAAAATCACTGAATATAATGGCATACTCTAACACTGACATTGTACCTTGACACAACTACTCAAATTCTACGCGCCATGCATCCCGAAGAGTCCGGGGAACAAACTCTCTCAAGAACATCTCTGAAAACTGAGTCCATAAAAGTGAAGTTACATCGGCCGGACTACCCCACTCATACTCTCGCCACTACTGATATGACGCTCCCTTAAGCTGGAGCATAGTAAAAGCAACCCCACTTGTCTCCACAATACCCATAGTGCAGAGAATACAATGACACTCTTCTAAAAAGTCGTGGGCATCCTCTGAAGCCAAACCACTGAAAGTAGGAGGGTGATACCTCTTGAACCTTGCAAGTCTAAGCTGCTTCTCCTCCGTTGCCCCTGGCCTGACCTCAGGCTGAACCGAAATAACAGGTTGTACTAATATCACACCCCGGAACCTGACCAATGTGAGCCCGCTACTCTGGAGTACCGGTGGTCGGAGTTTGAGCTCCTCCCCCAATCTGCGAAGTAGTTGGTACAACCGGAATCAACCCTGCCTGAGCCAATGTACCAACACATGCTCAGAAATTGCGCTAAAGCCTCTTGAAGTCCGGGGGAAACAATAGGCGCCTCCGATGCTTGTCTCCCAACCGGAGCTACTGGCGGCTCCTCAACTGCTGCTTTAATAGGTGCTCTAGCTACAACATGTGCCCTTCCTCGTCCTCTGCCCCGGCCCCTAGCAACACCGGCTCTAGGGGCAGCGTCATCAGTAAATGCAGCTCGTGTCCTCACCATCTGTGAGAGAATAGAATGATAAAGGCTCAAACTCCGAGATCAATAAACTCACACTATAGGAATGAAAGAAGTGAAGATTTTTCCTAATAGTTCCATAGCCTTTCGAAGATAAGTACAAGTACAGACGTCTCAGTATCGATCCGCAAGACTCTACTAAACTCGCTTATGACTCGTGGCACCTATGAACCTAGAGCTCTGATACCAACTTGTCACGACCCCAATTTCCCTCTATAAGATGTCATGATGGCACCTAGTCTTAGGGACTAGGTAAGCCTAACAAATGATCAATAAACCTTCGCGGTACCTGGATCTGTACAAAAGTGTGCAAAAGCGTAGCATGAGTACACCACAGCGGTATCCAATAAGTATCAAGACTAACCTCGGTGCAGAAGTGACGGTGGACAATTAAGACACCCTATTGGACTAAACAATCTGAACAAGTATGAAGGTGAACTGACGGGGAAACAAGGTTAATATAAAGCTAAGCATGGTAAGGAAGACAAAACAATACTCGCAATGAAAGACTAAAAACAACAATTAACAACAAGAAGCAAACATGTAGTAATGTTGTAGAGTAAGCTGAACACAGTCTAAGTCCGATGAAATCAAATAAAGGAAAACAAGTAACAACTCAATAAGAACAACCGCTTTTACACCACGTGGCATCTTGTGCCCACATTACAATTCATAACCGTACGGATGACTCACGTACCAAGAGAGTGACAATATCTAGTATATGCATGGCCACTCACGTGCCAACAATAACAATGACTCGTGACTGCACGGACAACTCATGTGCCAGCAGGATAACTCTCACACAGAAGGCAAGTACATGGGAGTACATGTAAATGGTCAATGACATCAGGATTCATCTTCTTAAATCAATATAGGTAATTTATTTACGTGTATGCTTGTGCAAGTATTCTACTACAATTCAAGTGAACAAGTAAGAGTAGATACAATGAATGACACATAAAAAATGATCACCACACAATGTACACGGTATAACTCATACAGGGTAGGCACTCCACTACACAAATATCAATAATAACAATGCCCAGGCCATCACAAGTCATCAGTCATCACAAATCATTCCCCGACATAGCCCACCTTGTCTCGCTATGTGCGCAATAGTAAAGTAAATACACACCTTGTCTCACCGCACGTGCATAATAATATTCTCACATTGTCTCGCCACATGCGCAAACCCACATATATAGCTCGCCTTGTCACATTGCATGTGCAAAAATCAATAATAACAACAGTACGGACAACTCACGTACGAACATCCCGGCAATCCTCTCAACAATACCACGTGTGCCAAAATATAACAATACAATAAAATGGCTTTCACAATATGTGCCCCATATGCCACAATATTTTCTCAAAACAGTTTCAATACCACAATCGCGCATAGCCCTCAGCTCAACAACACTGAGTACAATAACAACTACAATAATAACATGAGAATACGACAAGTAAATCAACACACGAACTTCATAACATAAAGAAACGGAAGAACGGGCTCACAAAGAAAGACACAACATTGAATAATGGTCTCAAGAAGAATAACTCAACAAGGGAGAGATAATATGTAACAATGATTTCATAAAAGTACAATTTGACGACAAGAGAGATAGCATGAATCAATGATCCCAAATACAAATAAGTCAATAATGAAAGGGATAACAAACTTCAATTAAGGCTAAGCAATTACAGAAGAGATAATAGTAATTTCAATTAAGGTTAAGCAATTACGGAAGAGATACTAATAACTTCAAAGCAATTACGGAAGAGATAGTAATAACTTCAATTAAGGTTAACAAATTACGGAAAATATAGCATGACAATAAAAGAGGCAACAACTTCAGTTAAGGTACATAAGAGTTTAATTGACAATAAGGGTAGAACATGAATAAATTAATTTCAAATAAGACACGTAAGGGTGAATTTAGTAAGTGGAGGATTTTACATGACAAAAAACTTCATATATAATGAACATAAGAACCTAAGAGCCCTAAACGGTCAAATTTTCACAATTAAGCCAGAGTACGTACTCGTCACCTTGCGTACACGACCTTCACATGATACAATTAGCACAAATGACTCAAATCCTAAGGGGTAGTTCCCTCCCCCACAAAGTTAGGCAAGATACTTACCTCAAATATGCTAGACCCATACTTTAAAATGACCTTATCGAGTGAAACAACCTCCGGATCAAATATAGCTAAAATAACTTCAAATCATAAATAAAACTCATAGGAAATAATTCCGGATAATAAAGCTTCGATCTTTAATTAAAACTAAAAAGTTAACCTAGAAGTTAACCCCTGGGCCCGTACCTCGAAACCTGATAAAATCCACAAAAACCGAACATCCATTCTGATACGAGTCCAACCATACCAAAATTATCAAATTCCGATATCGAATCACCATTCAAATCCTCATTTTATATTTTGAGAGATTTTTACAAATCTTCCCCAAATTTCCAACTTAATTCACTAATTAAATGATGAAAATAATAATGGATTCATGAAATATAATAAGATTCGGGTAAAGAATACTTGTCTCAATGAATTGCTTGAAAAATCCACGAAATATCTCCCAAAGCCGAGGTCTACAACTCCAAAAATGATAAAATCCTCAAACCCTCGAAATATATGTTCTGCCTAGCGTTTTCGCATTTGCGAACATAAACGCCGCATCTGAGGCCTCGCACTTGCGAGAAAAAGTTTGCATTTGCGAACACAACTTACCAGGCCAGGATCCGTATCTGCAGAAAACATAGTCGCAACAGCGACAATGCAGAAGTGCCAAACGAGCCACGAAAGCAAACAGCTTCGCATATGCAGTCATTGGGCCTTAAAAGCGGCCATCGCACCTGCGTGCAAAACTCCGCAGAAGCGAAGCTTCCTCCCATGCCTCAATCATCGCATAAGCGATCAGACTCACGCAAAAAGCGGAGCCGCATCTGCACTCCAAAATATCGCAAGTGCGAACACCAGAACCAGACCTGCCCAAAGCATGAAAATGATCTCAAGTTCGTTCGAAACATACTCGGGGTCCGTGGGACCCCGTCCAAGCATACCAACAAGTTTCATAATATAATACGGGCCTGATCGATACATCAAATCACGTCAAACAATGTTGAAACTACGAATTGCACCACGAATCGAATTTATGAATTTCTAAATCTTCCAACTTCCAAAACTCGTGCCGAAACATATCAAAACAATCCGGAATGACATCAAATTTTGCATGCAAGTCCCAAATGGTATAACAGAGTTAATCTAACTCTCGAAATCGGAATCCGAGCCCAATATCAATAAAGTAAACTCTCGATCAAACCTATCCACCTTCCAAAACTTAAACTTGCCATTTATTTTTTGCCAAAATACTTCAAATTATCCTATGGACCTTCAAATCCAAATCCGGATGCACACCTAAGTCCAAAATCACCAAACGAAACTATTGGAATCATTAAAATGCTATTTTAAAGTCGTCTATACCAAAGTCAAATCCCGATCAACTCTTACTGTTTAAGCTTCTAAAGCAAGAATCATTCGTCCAAATCAATCCTGAATCATCCAAAATCCTAACGCGACCACACACTCAAGTCATAACACATAATATGAAGCTACTCGAGACCTTAAGCCATCGAACGAGACACTAATTCTCAAAACGATCAGGTGGGTCGATACCGTTCGTAATAGTGAAGAGGTAAAAGGTAGAAGAGAAGAATGCTTTTGATAAAGTTGAAGCCATACAAAAAATAATATAAGATGAGTTGCAACAACATATTACAAATCAGAATCAACAAAAACAAGGAAGTACTTCATTTTTGATGTTTGATTATCAAAATATTTTTGTCAAACAAATTTTTTTACCAAAAGGGAATGATAATTTCTCTTACTTTTAAGCGGATATCATTTATAATTATAATTATCTTAATTCTTATGTTTATGTCACTGCTCCAACTAACATTTACACATTACTGTCAAGTTATTTTAATCTAATCACTAATTCAACTAATATTTACACATTACTATCAAGTTATTTTAATCTAATCGCTCATTTGTTTGCTAACATTATTACAAATCTTTAACAATTATTTTTAAAAATGATTCTCACTCCCTAATCAAATGCCAAAACTTTTTTCTTAAAAGAAGTTCACGTAAAATTTTTCAATAAATTTCTCAGAATCTAAAATTTGGGGCGCAATTGAAAATTAAAACTAACAAGAATTGTTGTGGGAAAGATAGGATCTCTCCATCTTTAACCAGTGGTTTCAGGTTCGAGTCTTGGATATGAAAAAATTCACGTTAAGAAGTATTTCTTCTTGAATGGGCTTTGCGCAGTGGGAACCCGAATTAACTTAGGCCTCAATACTAAACATCGAGTGAGAAATAAAAAAAAGAATTTTTACACAAATAGCCGACCATATTCATTGTTTACTTTTTTTTAGCCATATACATAAATTATACATTGATTATATACAACTATATAGATATAATACATAAATTATACATATATTATACTTCCACCAACTATTTTTAGTGTAAGTGGTTGGGTGAATGGCTATTTAGGTTAATTCTTCTAAAAAAAAATCATAAATTAAAATAGTTCTTAGATGAAAGAAAATAAAATGCGCTGAGATAAAGTTTTTTGTTTCTTTTTTTCAGAAAAAGAAATTTATTGGGCCTGACGTTAAACCCATATCAGTTATGAGACATTATAGCCCATTAGGGATTAGAGCTGAAATATAAAGGGCTAGCTGAAAACCCTAGTTTCTGATCATATCCTTTCCCCTTCCCGTTCCCTTCAGCAGATCGCCGACGAATCGCCGACGATAGCGGCGGTGACAGGGAAACATGGTACACGTCGCCTTTTATCGTAACTGTAAGTCTTCAAATTTGTGTTCTTTCTCTTTATCCGTTTGCCGTGTTATTTCTTTATTTATATAATATCTGATGTCTGAATAATCATGATTGTTTGTGTTTGTCCTGTTGATTTCTCTGTCTTTTAATAATTAGTAGGAATTTAAGCAATTTGTAGGGTTCATTTTGACGGTGTTGATAAAATAGACCAATTATAAGTTAGGAAGCTAAAGAATCTAATAAGCGATACAAATTAGTAGTTGGTAGCTGTTATTGGTATTAGGTGCAGTGTTCTTCAGAGATTTGTATGTCAGTGGAAGGATGTAAAAGATTTCAAGAATCTCTAGTTTTAATATTGGAACGAAACATGCCCAAATTGAGCAGAAAGATATAGAAGATTCAAAATAACTGACCCTGCTCGTTTTGGGATTGATGACTGTTTTTGTATGATCATATACTTGGTAATATGGATACATAATGTTAGAAGAGTTGATCTTTTATTCTTATGTTATAATGCTTTATGCCATTGTAGGAACTTCATTTCTTCATGACCAGCTGATAAATATTGGAATATTTTAGAGATTTTTATGTCCGTGGAGGGATGTAAAGAATTTAGAGTAGTTTCAGGGAACTGCCTAATTTGTCTCTAAGGAAATATCATCTTTTTGGAATGACATGCCCAAAGGATCAAGCTCTTGTGGTCCGGCCTTTCCCCGGACCCTGTGCATAGTGGGAGCTTAGTGCACTGCCCTTTTTTTAAAACTCTTGGTTGTATGGATTGGATTGCATTATGTTACAAGAGTTGGGTTTTTATTTTGACAATCCACTACAAATTTTGTATGAAATTGTAGTGTATTGTCAGCTGACAAAAGAACTTAATTTGAAAAAAATGTCGGTGACATGCATTAATACCTCTTTAAAGATCTTCAAGATGCATACCATTGTTTCTATCTGTGTTTTATCTTAATAGTTTTAGCATATATTTATTTTTATAATTTGATATGTACCTCAGATGGGAAGACCTTTAAGAAGCCTCGTCGTCCCTATGAAAAGGAGCGATTGGATGCAGAGTTGAAGCTCGTAGGAGAATATGGATTGAGGTGCAAGAGGGAGCTTTGGAGAGTTCAGTATGCTTTGAGCCGTATCAGGAATGCTGCAAGAATGCTTCTGACATTAGACGAGAAGGACCCACGTCGTATTTTTGAAGGCGAAGCACTCATGAGGAGGATGAACAGATATGGGTTATTGGATGAGAGCCAGAACAAGCTCGATTATGTCTTGTCTCTTACTGTGGAGAACTTTCTTGAGCGTCGTCTCCAAACCCTCGTCTTCAAGACTGGCATGGCTAAGTCTATCCATCATGCAAGAGTGCTAATTAGGCAAAGGCATATCAGGTAAAATTTGTTGCCAGTTTTGGTGACAAAGTTCAAATAAACAAGCTTGGTCTATACCTTATTTCCAATTTTTCCTGTGTCTGAATGTATGGTAGCGGGATCCTGAAGTGAATACTTTTTTAATTATCTGCTATGGTGCAATGGTATGTGGCACTTATGATATGGTTGGTAGGCGAGCAGTTTAATATCTAGCAATTGTTCTAGCCTTTGATCGCACATTTCGAGGGACTGTTGTGATGAGCGTTTCATTGTGATTTTCTTTCTAAAAATTTCATTTATGACGCATTCTTTTCTGCTAAAGAACTTTAACATAAATATGATATTCAGAGTAGAAATGTTTTTATAGATGTGCTCTTCTCGAAGTTCCTATGTTCAGGTCTTGGCTTTTCTTTTTTAGGTGCTTGACTGAAAAAGTCAAAGTTCTTTTGACCTAATGGTTTCAGAACATATCCTAAAGGCTTTTACCAAGATGCTTTAACTAAGGAACCAAGATTCTTAGTCTGAAGATTTCTAAAGATTGTTTCTGTAAACTGAGGTTGTTTTTATTTTGGAAGCATTATGCAATGCAATTAATCTACGTTCCCTATTGTTTTAAATTGCTATTGAACAAAACAATATTCTCACCGTGAGTTTGTGAAAACCAGTTTATCAGAATAATATCTCAACAAGGATATATTATCTGTTGTTTGTGGAAGTGGTTTTGCTTTCGTAAACATGGAATCTGATTGAATCATAGAGTTTTGAGAATCTAGACCATTTTCTTGAGAAGATCTTGTTTATTTGCTCGG